>APFE030765564.1:60630-102128 GCA_000404065.3 Pinus taeda
ATATTTTATTAAAAAATTAAAAGTTTTTATTATTTTTGATACATTTTTCTCTTGAAATATATCAAAATCATAAAATACATCTCTCATCTATTTCTTCTATAACCTTTTTGGGCCTCAATCATTTAGGAAAAGAACTATGTAGTGTAGTAGAGGACATTAAAACTTAAAATCTAAAAACAAATTAGGAATGTTTGATAATGGTAAGATTCTATCTTGTAGCGGCTACAACTACCCTCCAAAATTTTTCCTTCGCTTCGTTTTCGAGCATCCCTCTCCAATATCATCGCAGTTATCCTGCATTGATAAGGTACTTGTGGTTATTTGATTTCATATGTTGCTTAAAAACTTGTGGTCACTCACTTGTCCCGTCGGTCAACCACAAGATCACCCAACACTTCATCTATTCAAGGGGTTATCGGGCAGAACTACACAAACCTCGAGGGAATTCTGTCTTCCCCTCAGGAATTATGTAGAGAAGCCCAACAGATGCCCTGCATTCAGAAATTGCACAGAGAAGACCATTCGACACTTCTCTCCAAAAATGTGTAGAGCAGGCCAGGCTAGTTGCACTTCTCTCCAAAAGTACGTAGAGTAGGCTAGTGGGCATTTCTCTATAGAAATGTGTAGAGCAGGCTAGGCCAGCTGCACTACTCTCTAGAAATGCATAGAACAAGCCAGAAACACTGTTCCAAAGAAATGTGCAGAGTAGTCTAGCATCACTGGTCTAGAAAATTGCGCAGAGCTAGCTAGCCATCTAGGGCCACTCATCCTAGAAACAACGTAGAAGTTTTCCCTCAGTGGTTGTTTGTCGCATGTGTCGATAAGTTGCCCAATTCCCTCTAGATCTATGTAATCCTTCCTCGCATGTTGGTCAAATTTTCCCAAAAAATCAAAAATAAAAAAGGAAAAAAGCATCCCTAGATTTTAGGGATTTAATTTTAGCAGCAGGAGTTACATGCAAAGTCAATTTTAGAAACTCCTCGCCAAGTGTCAACTTTTCCTATATTTGTGGAATGTGTCATAAACCCTATTTTTTCCAAATCTATATAAACAACACCTTAGACCTCATTCTTCACATTCAATATTGGATCTATGGCATTCCCGAGGCATCTGGGAACCTTCGGCACAACTTTTCCAGGTAAGTTTTTATTTTCATGCATGTTGCCACTTTTTCTGTAGTTTTTTATTTTTTGGCTTGTTTGATGTTATTTCCTTTTTTACTGAATGACCACTAACATTTTAATGCATCTTAACTTGTTGAAGTGTTGTTCTGATTTTTTCATTACCTTTCCTTAGTGTCACATGGATAACATTGTTTCACAACTTATAGTCATCATTGCAATGACTCTCTTCATGAGCTTCATCATTTTTCCATTTGACTGATTTCTGCACTTGCTTGAGTTGCATGCATGTCTATTCACATAGATCTGCACCATCTTTTCACACACACCCATTCCTTCACATTTTTAGGTTGCCATTGGGCAGATTGAAGTTGTTTTCGCCCAGATTTTGTGCCTCCCAGCATGCTCTACGCATTCCTTGTAGTAAAGGCTCTACGTTGCCTCTAAGAATTGCATAGAGGCTGCCCACACAAGCTCCCAGTTGTGGTCTCTGCAATTGTGGGAGGCAATTTCCAGTCCTGCCCAATGGAACTACATAATGTGCAGTTCTAGCCAACAACCTAGCCTGATTATTCTATGCATTATGCAGTTTCAGTCAACAGTCAGCCTCACTCGACTACATGTTGCATAGTTCCAGTCATCTATGAGCCTTACTGGAAGCTGAGACTGAGCAATACATAGTTCCAGCTCACAATCTCCTGGCCTCCCTGAGTCAATGATACACAATCCTGCCCAACAGTCACCAGTTTCTTGCCCAATTTATTTTCAAGTTGCTTGATGTTTTTTAACTAACATTTCCTTATCGTGAGTGTCTTCTATGTTTCCAGGTTCCATAGGTTTTTGATCAGCTTCTCATAAGTGTAGGTATCATGGACTCCAAGAGAGCTAGATCAAAAGATGTAGTGAAAAGTAGTACTAGAGATGTGGTTCAGCAGGGGTCTCTGAGCTTTCCCATGAGTAGGGAACTATGATATTTCTCGTGTACATATACACACACATGTTCATTGAGAAAGAAATCAAGATCACATAGCAAGACATGAACACTATATTCGCACATAGCTTTGAGGAGAATATGGAGTACCGATAGGTCTATGTCAATATTCAAAAGTTAAGATTGTACAAGGTTGCATGCAGGTTTCTCGTATTCCCATGGGCATATGTGATCCACTGGATTGTCTCACAAACTGATCCGTAGACAATGATACTAAGAAGTGTCATTGGAGTATAGCTTGTTTCCTTGAGGACGAAAGATATCAATAGATGTACCATTTTCCACTGCTAGTGAGTAGGATGGATGCATCATTCTACATTCCCAACAATAGCACGAATACAAGAGACATCTTGAAGCATTGGATAAGGGAACCAACACAGTTCAAGATGACACCCAACCATATATAAAAGACGAAGACATTTAGGAAGGCTTACCAATTCTTGGTCATCTTCACATGCCTCTTCTATGGCCAAGGGAGTACGAAGAATTTTTCGCAGAGTTGGGTTGCTATGTTGGATCAGCTGGCAATTGAAGGAAAATTGTTCAACTAGTCTGACATGTTTGCTCTCTAACTGAAAGTGCATTTATCCAATGCCTCGAGTCTACCCAAGGATCAATAAGCAATAATATTCATGTCTACATACCTTCTCGATGCAAACTTTGCTTGTCAACATTTTCCTGACATGGGTTGGGCATGGACATCTTTAGAGAATGTTGTGAATGTATATTGCAAGTTTCTCTAAGGCTGCAGCTACCGAGGAGTCATCGGTAGACTATCTGACCATTTCATCGCCCTTCCATACAAGATGATATTTGAACAAGATCTTCCTTACATGTCCTAGGAAACAGTGGATGTGTTGTTGAACATTATAGATTGGTACACCTCACTCGATGACACCTTCATCAAGATGTACAATGCGGAGAAATATTTGTGTGTTTCGCCGAAGTTTTCCACAGACAAGTTGGTCATGCAGGAGCTTCCATACCACATCTCGATAGGGTTATCAGTTGGATCTCATAGGAGGAAGAAGGCATCATGGCATCTACTTCCTTTGCAAATTGGGTTTTACACAATCTAGAGTTTGAAATAAGTGGATGCTGAGGGCAAAGTCTTCAAGAAGTTTAAGTCTTCAAAGTCTTTAATCCGAATGATCTACATGGCTTACATAGGGACTATTGTGCGAGAGTGTACTATTCCTGGATCCACGGGGCATGTCATTGGCTAGAGGAAGACCCATGGAGATATTGTTATAACTCCTCTAGGCTCAATGAACTAGTGAGCATGAAAGTAGAGTGAGTAGTAGCACTCAAGGCAGCAACACCGCAGGGAGCAACAACAACAACAACAAATAAACCTGTGTAAGATAAAGGCAAGAGAAATATTGTTGAATGAATAGAGACAAATCAAATCTACAAGTTTAAGGAAGACCCACTTGTCGAAAAATAGCTTTGGAGATAGAAGCAAAGATGTAACATCACAAGAGGAGGATAACGCAGTGAAAGAGGGAGAAGCAATGACTAAAAGAAGCAGAGAGGAAGTTGCAGGAAGTACAAAAAAACCTCAAAGAAGAACAAGAGTTGCATATAAGATAGAAGAAATTTCACCATGAACACAAAGAGGAATAGGAATAGGAGGAAGTGCAAGGTGCAAAAACAACGCAAACCACGTTGATAAAGGTTGAAGACTCAGAGCCAATAGTAGATGAGCAATAGGGCGAGCAGCCATGGGAACATGAAATTTCTCTATAAGATTAACTAACAGTATAACATATGGACATGGAGATGGAGCAGCCAGATTAGGATCATGACACCTACCTCATGCTAAAAGCAACTGAGGTTAGCCCACAGGCTTCACCAACTCCGACATCAGAGCCAGTATTAAGTGAACAAGGGGATACCATTCTCCTTGAGGATAATCTGGGAATAGATGTGTACAACATAGCCTTTGATGAGTCACAACATGGAGTTGTACAAGAACGTAGATCGCACACCCAAGATGAGCATGCATCACCTACGCACTTTGAAGAATGGGTGATTGTCTCTGATGTACAAAGACGTTCAGCTGCCTTGGCCAATGCTAGAAAGGATTATCAAATCCATGAGCTGGAGTGTGAAGTTCTTGATAGCATAAAACCACCGCATGGCTAAGGAGTTACAAGTAGCCAGGAAAAGAGGGTAACAATTAATAGGATTCGCCATAGTAGAGATGAAGAAAGCCATACTTTCTGAAGTATTGGCTCTTGAGATAGTCATGCAGAGACTATATAATAGGTTCATCGCCGTGCACAAGGTATTCATCCGTCTACATGGTCATCAATATTCTTGCACCAAGATATTGCGAACAATCACAGATATACATGTTGTTGTTGAACATATCTAGACATGGACAATGAGCTACAAGGGATTCGTGCTTCAGTTGAATAAGATGATGAAGTCGCAATTACAGTTGGACAAATCATGCATCTAGAGTCTGATCCAAAAATATGAGGAATGTCCCCCACTCATCACTAGTATTGAGGCTTCATACACATGGTTTTTTAGGAGTTTGGATATCGTGGTGAGAAAGTATGGCACCCCATTAGTTGGTATGATCACCAAGGCCAAAGAGAAGAACCAAGTTATAATGGAGCTCGATGTGTACTTTGATTAGTTGATGCTGACGGCCATCCATGCATATTTTCAAGTCAATGCATATAAAATTTGGATATACATCGTCGGTCCAACCCTTCTTAGGACTAAGTTCTACATGTTACAGGATGAGCTGGACAAAGCTTCCAAATCATTATACCCAGAAGTACTGGAGGTAAGATTTCATTTCTAGAAATATATCATCAAAGAGTACGCGGACACCATTGTGCACAAGCAAGCATGACATCAGTTCGTCACCAAGGATCACAGAGAGGATGCTTATGAGTTGGTCTTTCCACAACCATCCTAGTCTTAGTGTTGTCTTCTTTGGCTAACTCAAGCCAATTTTGTCCCACATGGGTATATGTGGAAAAAGTAATTTTGTAAACATGTTGTAAAGTGAAATTTGAAGTGTCATTAGTGGAATGCAAATAGTGATATGTAATGTAAAGATTTATGTAATGAAGTTGAGGATTCATGAGGGTATTCCAAGGGTAACAAAGGGGAATGTCAAGGGTCACCCCACCCTTTGTTATAAATAGAACCTCATAACTCATAGACGAAGCTTTTGGGAGCCAAGATTTTGCTACGCATTGCTCAGAGAGGGCTTGTAGTGTATTGTGACCAGCCTTGGCTTCTCCATAGTGCAGAGTGAGTACATCTCTTTAGAGGAGTAGATGGTGTTGACCGTAATGTTCCACTATTGGGGCTAGTGGTTGTCATGGCTATATGTATGGATGGAACTTTCACTTTTATATAATATAATAGAGGTAACACATTTTATGAATATGTTGTTATTGTAGTTTGACTATTCTTGTTACTTTACCAATGTATGTAGTTTTAAATTATGCATTTATGTATGGACTATTTTGTATGTGATTGTATGAATATTATTGAAGTGTGCTATTGGTTTAGCTCATCTCTTTTGATTTTCGACTATTTTGATTTCTAGTTCTTGATGTCTTTCAACTCGTGTGTTCGTTTCATGTTGCGTACTATTATAGGATTCTAAGGGATACACTTATTTTCCCCCTCTCTGTGTTATAACCTCCCCATGCATCTCTATTGACTCCTTGCAAGGTCACACACTTGATTCCGATAAGGATACCTTTCTTACCTCTACACACTATCATAGTCAAGGAATAGCTTTACTACCCACTGCTAGGACTCCTATTACAAACGGTTTGAGGTCTAGTTGGGACTTCTTACGAGGGATTTCCCTGACATGTTGGTGGGTCCATTACTCTCAACTTTTTTGGTGCTAGAAGGAGGGCTATATGACAAGATGAGTCTTCGAAATTTGTTTTGAATCCGTGCACATGTGTCATGACTTATGTTGCAGTTCACCCTCTAAGATGTATGTCTTATGGAAATGTGTTTGAAATCTTTAGGGAGTTCTAGGATGACTTGTTGCAATACACATATGAAGGTGAAGGCAGAACAAACTGGCCTAGGAATATACCTCCTTTCAAAGATCTCTATGATACCTTGGAAGAACCTAAGGATTATGTGGCCTCCTTCTTGTTTGTATTCACGCTTTGAGGGCACCCATTGCAATGGTGTGTAACACTACCTGATAGATATATTCACTCTTTCAATCACTTTGTTGAAGAGATAGAGCATGCTTTCCATCACTTTAATACTAAAGAATTTAACAATAAAAATCTCAATTTATGGAAAGCCTCTAATGAATTCTTGTTGCAATTTTGGCATCAATTTCGTAATCTCGCATTTTGATTGCCAGATGATGAAATTTATTGGAAATTTATTCATGAAATACTTCAATATTTTCTTGAAATATTTGAAAATCGATAAGTGTTAGAATCATTCAAACCCATCCCAGCATACCTCGGTGTTAGAGTTGCTAAAACTACGATGGAAAATGTTATTGTCACAAGTGATTGTCCTTCCTCATCACGTCAAACATCTCTCACCCTGCAGTGCAAGGTGGGAGAAGGTGTGCATCTATCTATTGAATTGTCACATCATCCCACCCCACCTGCTCTAGATTTTTGTGCACATTTTACTTGCAAGGTTGTTGGCTGTCACGTGGACTTGTTTCCTCAACATCCATCCACGTGTTCTATTGATCCTCTAGATTGTACTATATTGTGTTATCTCGTTTAGGACTCCAAACTTGTTGTTCATGAGGATCAAGTTGTCGAAAGAGTTGGTGTTGAGCAACAAACCTGTGCTATCATTTATGATGAGTATGTGTGGGAATCTAAAGAAGAGCCTAGGGTGAAGGATGACCTCCCTCTGTCCGCACCTCATCCTCTGTTCCCTGACATCTTTGGTGATTCTACCATTTTTAATTTTCCGTGTGAGAATTCATTCCTGGATGCATCTACTTTTGATCATTCACACAATACACTCATTGTCAGTCTATCATTTGAGAGTGGAGAGGACACATATGTGTTTGTAAATCCACTCAATATTTCATCTGTCATTTCTAGAAACAGAAAGGGAAAACATTGTTGCTTATCAGAAACCCCTTTGTATGATTCATTAGATCATGAGGATGTCGATGAACATATCGAATTTTCTGATCTTAGTTTTCATGATCTCTTTTCTCTGTCACTTGATCACGTTGTTGATTCGTTCATTGTTAGTAGTTCGAAGCTACCCATCTTCGATGATATATCTCTTGGTGAAGTGGAAACCCCACAGGGTTTCGAGAAATTCAGCCTGAGTTGATGGTTTTGTCAGAGGCTCACTATCTTGAGGTCGAACCCATTGCAGATTATAAATCTATTGAAACACCCAAGGCTCCTCATCACTCTCCTATTTACATTGAAGATCAATCTATTTCATAGAATGCACATCCTCCACCTGAATCACATGATCCCATCGCTCATGCATTGGATGTATCATACACAACGAGCACTCTTACTAAAAATAAGTTATCTTTCTTTCTCATGTTTTCTTGTTTGTCAGAGTCAAAAGAGTGTGTATGTTTATTGTCTGTGCATAGTGTGAGGCATAACCATGATACGTCTGTAGAATACTTTTCCTGCATTTTTATTATTTTCTTTTTTGTGGAAATTTTTATATCTTTCATGTTTGATGGTTTACATACTTACTTTTCTCGTGAACCACACCTTCACCAAGATGGGTCAACCAATGCACCGAGGGCTGCATTGGAAATATGACTTTGTGTGAAGAGGCCCATGCACCGTTTCTTAGGAGTAGGAGTAGTGTTTTCTTTCTTGTTTTTCTTTGTTTTCATGCTTGATTTGTTTACTTTGTTTGTTTTTCTTGTTTGCTTTCTTTTGTTTCTTGCTTTGTTTTCATTTACTTATGTCCTATTCTTTCTTGTTTGTTTTCTTGTTATGCACCCATAGGTTTAGCTTCGCATGAAATTGTGTGTGGATCTCGAGACAAGCAAGGTAAAGTAGAAGAGGACTTGTACAACTATCAACACTTTGTTATCTATTGTCCTCTCTCTTTATGAGAGCATGTCTTCTTTAGTCGATGATACCCTGATCGAAAATACATTATGTTCATAGTGAGTATTGGTGAAAACACAACTCTTGCACTTTAACTAGCACCATATACTCTAATAAATTATTTTGGGTTAACCCTTGTCATCTCAGTGAAATATAATAATAAGGTGAGGGGGAAAAACTTAACCAGTATTCTCAGAGGTATATATAATACTTCTATGAAGGGACAACCTCTTATGCTCTCAATAAGTCCTGATCCCTCTTCTGCCTATAAAATAAATAAATGCCTATGCATAGTCCTTTGAAAAATGAAAATAAGAGAAATAAGGTGAAAGAAGAGAAAGGCTTCATGCACAAAGACATGATGTAAGTAACTCCGTCGGGGTACTAACCAGCCTTGCTAGTAGCGGAGCGATGCTTGTGTCCCTGCGTCACTCTGCCTCGGTACTGTAATGGACTGTTGGTAGTGGAGAAACACCAGAGATGAAACTAAGACTCTGACATCTATATTACTTGTGCACCAATATACCCCACATCCCCAATCAAAATAACTCAGTTGACTTGGCTTGTTGTGTCTGTTGATCGATCAAGAGAATGGCAAGGCCCATATCTTTAACTCAATCATAGTATTGAATTCATGATGATCAAAGAGTCAAATAATACTTTCGGAGGGGTTAGACTCTCTTTTCATGAACAAAGTTCATACAGAAAGTTGGAGTTCTACCAATGTTCACTAATGTTGTAGCGGCAACAACCACCCTCCTTGAAATCATAACAATTATCCTACACTGATGAAGTACCTGTGTTTATTTGGTTTCATTTGTCGCCTAACAACTTGTGTTCAGTCAGTTGTCCAATTGGTCAACCACAAGCTGACCCAGCACTTGGTCCACATCTGGTCAATGGGTTGTTTGAAAAAACTGCACAAAACTAGAGGACAGTTTGTCTTCCCCTGAGGAATTGCACAGAGTAGCCCAACAATTTCCCTACACTCAAAAATTGCATAGAGTAGGCCAATTGGCACTTTTCTTAAGAAAAGCATAGAGCAGGCCAGCGATCCTTGCTCTGGAAAATTACATAGAGTAGGCCAGCCCACACTACTCTCCATAAATGTGCAGATCAGGCCAAGCCAGTTGCACTGCTCTCCAAAAAAGTGCAGAGCAAGCCAGTCAGCAGTGCTCTCTAGAAATGAGCAGAGCAGGGAAGGATAGCTACAATACTCTCCAGAAATGCACAGAACTGGTCAGTAAGACTACTCCGAAGAAGTCTATGGAGTAGGCCAACAACACTCCTCTAAAAAATTTCTCAGAGTTGGCCAGTAAGCCAGGGCTAATTAGCCCATAAATAGTGCAAACGTTTTCCCTCAATGGCTGTCCATCGCATGTACCGGTAGGTTGAATAGTTCCCTGTAGAAATGCACAATCCTTCCTTGCATGTGAGGTAGTTTTTCCCAAAAAATAAAAAAGCAAGAACTGAAAAAAAATCCCTAGATTTTAGGGATCTATTTTTAGCAGTATGAGTTACATGCAAAGTGGATTTTAAAAACTCCTCGCCAAGTGTCACTTTTTCTTACATTTGTGGCATGCACATCATAAACTCTAATTTGACCAAATTTATTTAAATGACACCTCAGAGCTCATTCTTCACACTCTATCTTGGAGTTCTGGCATTCCTGAGGAATCTAGGGACCTTCGACAGAGTCGGTAAAGCTTTTCCAGGTAAGTTTTTCTTTTCATGCCTTTTGCTGCTTTTTTTGTCGCTTCTTAGTTTTCGACTTGTATGAGTGTTGTTTCCTTTGTTTTATTAACTGATCGATAGTTTTTTAAATTTATTTTAACTTGTAGAAGTGTTGTTTTGAGTTTTGCTTTACCTTTCCTCAGTGTCGCATGCATAACATTATTTTTGGACTAACAGTCGTTGCAATGACTCTCTTCATGAGATTCATTGTTTTTCTGTTTGACTGATTTATGCACTTGTTTGACTTGCATGCATGTGTACCCACTCAGATATGCACTAGTTTTTCACACACACTCAGTCATTCACATTTTTAGGTTTCCATTAGGCAGATCTAGGCTGAATTGGCCCAAATCTTGTGTCTCTCAGCATGCTCTGTGCATTCCTCATAGTCAAGGCTCTACCTTGCCTCCAGGAATTTCACAGAGGCTACCAATTCTGGCTCCCAGCTCTACTCTATGAAATCTTGGGAGGAAGTCCCTAGTCCTACCCACTAGAACTGCGCAATGCGTAGTTCCAGCCAGCAAACTAGCCTGACTGTTATGTGCATTACACAATTTCAGTCAACAGGCAGCCTCACTGGAACGTGCATTTCTAGTTAGCAATGAGCCTCACCGGTAGCTGAGATTGCGCAATGTGCAGTTCTAACTCATAGTCTCCCAGCCTCTCGCAGTCAATGTTGCGCAATCTTGCTTAGCAGTCACAAGTTTGTTGCCCGATAGATTCTCGAGTTGGTTGATATTTTTTAACTAACATTCTCTTTCCGTGAGTGTCTTATCTATCTCCAGGTACCATAGGTTTTTGAGTACCTTCTCAGCTATATAGGTGTCATGGCATTTAAGAGAGCTAGATCAAAAGACACAACTGAAATCTATACTGGAGATGCAGTTGAGCAAGGGCCTATAAGCTTTCTCATGTACAAAAACACACATCTATTCATTGAGAAAGATATCAAGATCACATGGGAAGACATCAACACTATATTCACATGCATCTTTGAGGAGAATTTGGAGGACCTACATGTCTATGTCAATATTCATGTCGGGATTACACAAGGTTGCATGAAGGTTTCTCATGTTCCCATGAGCAGATGTGGTCCACTAGATTGTCTCACACACTGATCCAGATACGATGATACTCAACCGTGTCAATGGAGTACATATTTATTCCTTTGGGATGAAATATTATCAGCAGATTTACCATTTGCAACTGTTGGTGAGCAGGATAGATACATTGTTCTACACTCCCAATAGTAGCACAAATACAAGAGACGTCTTGAAATGTTGGGTAAGGGAGCCAACAAATTTTAGGACGACACCCGACGAAATGTACAAGATGAAGACACTCAAGAAGGCTTACTAATTCTTGGTCAACTCTGCATGTTGTATGTATGGCCATGGGAGTACGGAGACTTTCCCATGGAGTTGGGTTGCTATGTTTGATCAGCTAGAAAGTGAACGAATTTTTTTCAACTAGTTCGACATGTTGGATCTCCAATTGAAAGTGCATTTATCCAATGCTTGGATTCCACCCAAGGATAAAAAATAAAGATTCTTCTTGTCTACCTTCCTACTCGATGAAATCTATGCCCTTCAATAGTTTCCTAGCATGGGTTGGGAATGGACACCTTCAGAGAATGTTTTGAACTCATATTGCAAGTTTCTCTGAGGCTACAACTACTGAGGAGTCATGGCTAGACTATCTGACTATTTGATCGCCCTTCTGTACACAATGATATTTGAACAAGATCCACCTTGCATGTCCAAGGCAACAATGGAGGTGTTGTTGAACATTGCGGATTGGTACACCTCACCTGATGGCACCTTCATTAAGATGTACAATGCGGAGAAAGCTCTGCATGTGTTTCCAAAGTTTTCCACAGACAGGCTGGTCATGCACGAGGTTACATACCACATCTCGACAAGGTTATCGGTTTGATTGCACAGGAAGTAGAAGACACCATGGCCTATGATTCCTTTGATAATTGGGTTGTACATGATCAAAATTTTGAAAGAAGTGGATGTTGAGGTCGAAGACTTCAATAATTTTAAGTTTGGCACCAAGAGTTTCAATCCATACAGTCCATATGGCTTATGCAGGGACCACTGTGCGAGAGTGTACTATTCTTGGATCCACAGGGAATGTCATTGGCCAGAGGAAGACCCATGGATATATTGTTAGAACTCCTCTAGGCTCAATGAACCAGTCCGCATGGCGGTAGAGTAGCTAGTAGCACTCAAGGCAACAATGTCATAGAGAGCGGCAACAAGAATTAAACATGTGCAAGAGAAAGGAAAGAGTAATATTGTTGGAAGAAAAAAGATGGAGAAAAGCTACAGGTTTAAGGAAGACCCACTTGTGGAAAAATTAGATTTGGAGATAGGTCCAAAGAGGAGACAATGCGATAGGAGGATAGCACAAAGAAAGATGAAGAAGAAAACAGTGGAAGAAGTAGAGAGGAAGTTGTAGGAAGTAAAAAAAAAAGCTCAAAGAATAGAAAAAATTGAGTAGAAGAGAGAAGGAAGCACAACATGAACAAGAACAGGAACAGAAGGAAGTGTAAGACACACAGACAGTGGAAACCATGCTGATACAGGTTGAAGACTCCAAACCAGCAGCAGATGAGGAATGGGGTGAGCAAATGTAGTAACAGGGACTTTCTCCACAAGATGAACTAATAGTAACAGGGAGATGGAGATGGAGCAACTAAAACAGGATCAGGACATCGACCTCGTGCCAAAAGCAATTTAGGTTACTGCATAGGCTTCACCATCTCCAACAACAGAGAAAGTCCTGGGTGAACAAGGGGATACCATTCTCCTTGAGGATAATCCAAGAATAGATGTGTACAACATAGCATTTGATCAGTCACAACACGGAGTTGTAAAATAATCTACAATGCACACCCCAGATGAGCAAGCATCACCTCCGGAATTTGAATAATGGGTGATTATCTTATATGTCCAAAGGAATATTGCTACCTTGGTTTATGCTACAATGGTTTGTGGCAAATCCACAAGCTCGAGTGTGAAGTTATTGATAACAAAAAACAAGAGCATGGCTAAGGAGTTGCAAGAAGCCAGGCAGAGAGAGGAATAATCAAGAGGATCTGCCAGACCAGAGATCCAGAAATCCATACTTGCTGAAGTATTGGCTCATGAGATAGTTACACAGAGACTGTATGATAGATTATTCACCATAAACATGGCATTTTTCTATCTATATGGTCATTAGCACCATTGCACCAAGATATCTTGAATGCTCACAGATATACATGTCATTTTTTATCATATATAAAAATGGACAATGAGGTACAAGGGAGCCCTGCTTCACTTGCACAAGATGATGACTCTGCAAGTAGAGTTGGTCAAAGCACGCATCGACATTCTGATCCAGAACTATGAGGAACTCTAGCCACTCATAACTAGTGTTGAGGCTTTGTATGAATGGTTTTTTGGGAGTTTGGATGTCATGGTGAGAAAGAATTTCACCTCATTGATTGGTATGCTCACCGAGGCAAAATAGAAGAACCAAGTCATATTGGATCTAGATGCATACTTTGATCAGTTGATGATCACGACCACCAACACAGATAACATGCAGATTTACATTTTCAGTTCAACCCTACTCAGAACTAAGCTACGCATGTTACAACATCAGTTGGATAGAGGTTCGAAATCGGTATACCCAGAAGCAATGGAGGCAATAATTCGTTTCTGGAAAGAAAATATCAAAGAGTATGTGGACACCATTGCGCACTACCAAGCATGGCATCCGTTGGTGATCGAGGATCACATAGAGGATGTTGATGAGCTAGTCTTTCCACAATCATCTGAGTCTTAGTGTTGTCTTGTCTGGCTGACTCAAGCCAATTTTGTCCCACATGGGTATATGTGAAAAATGTAACTTTGTAAACATGTTGTAAAGTGAAATTTCAAGTGTCATTAGTAGAATACAAATAGTCATATGTAATGTAAAGAGTTATGTAATGAAGTTGAAGAGTCACGAGGGTAGTCCAACGGTCACAAAGGGGAATTTCAAGGATCGACCTACCCTTTGCTATAAACTGAACCTCATAATTCATAGAAGAGGCTTTTGGGAGCCAAGATTTTTCCAGGCATTGCTTAGAAAGGGCTTGGAGAGTATTGTGACGAGCCTTGGCTTCTCCATAATTCATAGTGAGCACATCTCTTTGGAGGAGCATGTGATGTTGACTGTAACATTCCACTATTAGGGCTAGTGGTTGTCATGGTTGTATGTATGGATGGAATTTTCACTTTTATATAATATAATAGAGCTAGCATGTTTCATGTATATGTTGTTATTGTAGTTCAATAATTTTGGTTACTTTAGCAATGTATGTAGTTTTAGCTTACGCATTTATGTATGGACTATTCCGTATGTGATTGTATGAATATTATTGAAGTGTGTTGTTGGTTTAAATAATCACTTTGGATTGTCTACTATTCTGCTATCCATTTCATGATGTCTTTCAACTCGTGTATTCCTTTCACACTGCGTACTATTACAAAATTCTAAGGGATACACTTATTTCCCCCATCTATGTGTTAGGACCTCCCCAAGCTCTCTATTGACTTGCTACAAGGTCACACACTTGACTTTAGCAAGATATCTTGCTTAGCTCTCCACGCTATCACAATCAAGGCATAGCTTTACTACCCAATGCTAGGAATCCTACTCCAAATGGTTTGAGGTCTAGTTGGGACTTCTTACTTGGGAGATCCCCTGACATGTTGGTGGGTCCAACACCGTCAACACCATATTAGGTTGTGCTAATGGAAGACCTTTTGCATAAGAAAAATATGTTCTCTACAACTCTATAAGTTTTTGTGGTCATATTTTATCATTTAGATGCATAAAGGTTGCATTGATAAAAACATATGTATTATATATTTTATGAAAAATAGGATCCCCATTTTAGGAAAAATCAAAATTTATGTAGTTAAACATAATTTCTAAAAATATATATATATTTATTTGGAAAGTCGATTCATTTATCTATATTCAAAATTTGAGGAAAATTTATCCTAAAAGTTGCCTCCTAAGGAAAAATAATAAAATGATAGTTAAAATAATAAAATACATGTTTTTAGTTTTCGAGGGAAAAGAACAAATTTATTTTTTTAATTGTATTTTTTGCTTATCTCGTTATAGGTTTACTCAAATTGCATGTATAGACACTCATTGCATGGGGAATTAAACTTCACACCCAATGAGTACCGTTTATGTTTGCTTTTGAGAAGACTCAGATTGATAAAAATTGAAGATACATTAAAAAATCATGTTGAGCACAAATTTTTAATGTATCGTTAATTTTTATCAATGTGGGTCTTTTAAAAAGTATTCATAATTGGGAATGGTTGGATGTGGAATTTAATTCCGCATCCAACAAGTGTCTACACTTAAAATTTGAGTAAACCTGTAATGAGATAAGCCAAAAATACAATTGAAAAGGGTAGTTTTTCTTCTTTCCCTCCAAAATATTTACATGTAACTCTTTTCAAATTTAAAGGATTTTTATTGGTTTACATATTATGACATGGTAATTACATGAAAATTTTGTGGACACATTTAGGCCGAAATTTCCTCAAATGTATTTTTACACCCTCTTTAAATTCATTGTGTAAGTACCTACAATTATCCCTCCAACTTAAAATAATTTTCATTTTAGAGTTTTTCTTTAAGTCTAACACATCATGAGAGACCATTATTAGCTCGCACCCATCCATGAAATGTTTAGAGGAGTGAAAACCATCACTTATGCATCCATAGGAGATAACAATCCTTTCACTACATTTGAAGGGAATGGTTGGTTAAATTCTATTTCGTGATCCTTACCCACCCTTTACGCTATCTATTTATCCTCTTAAGTAGATGAAATTCCTAGAAGATTGTAGAAATTGCAAGAAATTTGCTACTGCTAATGAAAGAAAACTGAAATCAAGAGACATAAATTTCTTCTATTATTCTACAGAAAGGAAAACACATGATAGAAATAGATGCAATAACATGTAACCATCAAAGAAAAAGGAACACAATGATTTTATAGCGGAACCCAATTAGGAAAAACTCCTTCATTGCTTTGCATTAATTCAAATGAGAAAGAGAAACAATCACAATGCCTTGCTTCAACTATGAAGCATGCCCTGCAATGTAAAATTGTTCTCTTGCTTATTGACCTACTCTGGATAACACTTAGCCAATTCAAACCTTAACCAACCTCTTATCCTTGCACCAATCGAAGGGGAATTGATCACCTTCTTAGTGAAAAATAATTATACACTCAACCATATACAAGTATAAATGCAATTATGCATTTTCCCTCCACTCAACTACAAAGTTTGAATTTCATGTATGCCTAAGGATATTTTTGGTTGATTGACTAGTTAACTGAGAGCTCAATGAGTTAACAACAATTCTACTACTCAACTAACCTTCAACTGACTTAACTAGTGACAAGAGATCAATTAAATAAGTTAGAATAATAATAACTCAACTATATTTCTAGATCTTAGCAATCAACTCATGCATAACTCTACTTGTAGCCTACAAACTCGAATTTACTAATTTAACTCATAGGCAAGGCCATGCCACTCTAGCTTACTACAATCCAAGTCATCTTGTTGAAATGGAAAATGAAATTTTCTCCATTTGATTAAGGCACAAGTCAAATGAAGCATTTTATTTCTACAATCTAACACGAATCTACTATTAGAATGGAATTCTTCACCATAAAGTTTGAGTTAAAACATTGCACTTCATTATTTTCTTATCCTCCCAAATCAACAACCCCTACAGTGAACTATCAGATGGTTCGATTCCTTGCTTACCCATTTTGAATGATAATCCTTTTATGATTTCCATTTTCTTGGGAAATCACCCATTTGTGATATTTGTCTCTAAATATATCCATGTTTAAGGTAGAACCAACACTATAAATGTAGATCCTCATAATCACTAGTTTATTCTCTCTCATGTTATTCAATACCAAAAATACGTTCCTATAGTTGACCAAAATTTAATAGTGGGTATATTTACTAGGATCCACCATAATCCTTCAAAAGATAGGATTTCTAAAGAAAGGTAGCAACAAAACTCCATCTTCTCCAAAATGGCCTTCAGAACCCACATAGATAAAAAGAAAGGATTGGTAGTCCTAAAATTTACACCCTCATGAATATTTCATCTTAGAGAATATAAATGAAGTTGATAAAAGAGAATGAGGCTTGAAGATAAAAGGCTTCAAATTTTATTCCAAAAATCTAAAAAAAGTTTACAAGCAAAGGAGTGGGATCCTTTAGCTGTCACTTTACAAAGCTTCCTAGATACGATTTGAGCTAGAATATAGGGATTTGAATGAATTTGTAATTAATTCAAGTAGTTTAGACTGGGTTGAGATTCTCGAGGAGAATATCACGTAGATTAGGTATTTTCTAGGATTAGGCAGATTTGATTCATTGATTGAGGAACTGATTGTTGAATGTAATGGTATTATGTAAGTTTTGAACTAATGTAAAAGGATTTGGTTGGATCTGGCTATGGAGAATTAGACTGTAAAAATTGAAGTATCTCTATGTCTCTGTGTGTTCTGCGCATGAATGGTTAAATATCGGAGGTTTGAATTTCCTTTGAAATATCTCTGAGTGTGTGGTTTTCCAGTTCAGCCCTTTTGGATTAGAGTGTTTGTAAAATCTGTGTTATTGCGCTTAAAACCTTCATTTCCTATGTTTTGAAATAAATTTTCTATGTTTTAAGACCCCGAAGAATATAACTTAGAGACAGGTTAAATGCAACGGAAGTGCTAAAACTTGGCAGAATGGAGAAAGTTTGACCATTTGTGCTAAACCCAGGAGGAGAGAAAAGACCATCCGATCAACAGATCCATAGATATAAAGGTTATCACGGGCTAATATGTGCGAATGTTATTTCAGCAAACAGACATGATGAATTATTAAACTGAGTTAATAGCTCAGTTAATCATGACAATCCACTGGAGGGAAGCAGATCCGACGACAATCACGTGGTTAATATGCACAGGGTTTAATTTGGAAATCAGACGCAATATGGTATGAATTGTGGTTTAATATGTTGAAGTTCCGGTTGATAATATCCATTCGCTCTGAAGTGACAAGATCCGACAGATATTGTGTAAAAAAGTTCTCAAGCTTTAATTTAAATTTTGGACCTAAGAAATTATAAACTGTTGCTTTAGTTCCTTTCGGTTCCATGGGAAAGGTAAAGGCTTGTGGAAAAGGCAGACGCGAGAAGTTTAAGAATGACAGTGTTATTTCCTTTTTTTTCTATGGTAAGTGAATTTCTGCCATATTCTAAATAATTTTAATAGTTCTGTTGTTTTAGCAACATAACTACATATGGAGGCGGATGACCGAAACTCCAAAGGAAATTGAAGAAGAACTTCTAGGTGTGCTTGAGGAGATCGTTTCTGGATTTGAACGATTATACCTTACACTTGCAACTAGACCACCATTAGTGGTATCAGAGCAACCTACTGACAATCAACAGGATCTCAAAGATCAGAAAAAGAAATCCAGCATGGCTTTTAGAGTTGGAGGAAGAGGTGGTGGTCGAAGAAGAGGAAGACTAGTTGCAAATGCTAAAGTGTTGGAAATTATCCAATAGATGCAAGCCAGATTAGAAGCAGTGGAAATTGGAA
Organism: Pinus taeda; assembly: GCA_000404065.3. Lineage (NCBI taxonomy): Eukaryota > Viridiplantae > Streptophyta > Pinopsida > Pinales > Pinaceae > Pinus > Pinus taeda. The sequence goes on from APFE030765564.1 coordinate 79,246, forward strand.
ATCAAAGAGATGCAGATGGAGATGTCAATGAGCCTAAAGTTGAAGCTGCAAAAGAAGAGGTACCTACAAAACCCGCTCCTGAAATGAGATTCTTTATATCAGTGTTGAGATCCACATCTAAACCCAGGCTTGAGGTTTCAATTTACATAAGAGGATTAAACCCTGAGGAGTTGATAGACTGAATTAATTACATGGAGAGATTCTTTGATTATGAAAAAATAAAAGGAAAGAGAGTGAAGTTTTTTTGTTACAAAATTGAAATGGCATGTAGTACTTTGGTGGGATAGAGTGTAGGTAGAAAGAAGGAGACTTGGTAAACAAAAAATTAAAAATTAGAATAGGATGGTGGTAAAGTTGAGAGGTAAGTTTTTGCCAAGTGATTATCAACAAAATTTATTTAGAAAAATGCAGAATCTTAGACAAAGGTCTATGACAGTGAAAGAATACACAGAGGAATTTTACAAGGTGAGCATAAGAGCTAGACAAATTCAAGATACGGATGAAAATGTTGCAAGATATGTAAATGGTCTCAAAATGGAGATTCAAGATGAGATAAGTGTGTTGTCTCCTAAAACAGTAGAAGACCCTTATCAGATGGTATCGAAGGATGAAGAAAAACTCTTGAGGAAGCAATTTGCTAGAAATAGAAATACTTTCTGAGGAAGGGGAAGTCAAGGTGGTAGAGGAAGATCTACAACACTTAGATATGGAGCTAGCAGCAACTCAAGTAAGCATACACCCATACAAGGTGATGTAAGTGGCAGAGGGAGTTTTTCTAGAGGAAGAGGAGGCAGAGGTAGAGGAAGAGAAGTTAGATGTTACAAATGTAACAAGTTAGGACACAGAGCCTATGAGTGCCCAGAGAACATAGGAACAAATCAAAGAAATGCAATTGTTGCTTAGACTGAAGAAGAAGAAGAAAAGGTGATAGATGAAGAGAATGTAACATAGAAAGGGGAATATTTGGTAGTTAACAAAGTTTTGTTAAAACTAGAAAAGGAAATTGTTGAACTAGCACAGAGAAAGACCTTGTTCAAGACTGCATGCAAGGTTCAACGAAAATGCTTCCAGATGATAATTGATAGTGGTAGCACTGATAATTTGGTCTCTACAGAAGTGGTGGATAAGTTGAAATTAAATACAAGGAAACATCCAACACCTTACAAGGTGTCATGGATTAAAAAAGGACATCAGTTGTTAGTGAATGAGTAGTGTGAAGTGGAATTTTAGTTGGGAAAGTACAAAGACAAAATTATATTTGATGTGATGATTATGGATGTGTGTCACATATTTCTAGGAAGACCTTGGCAGTATGCGAGAGGAGCTATGCATGATGGGAAAAAGAACACATATAAATTTGGTAAATATGGTGTCAATCATACATTGCTACCTATGGAAGAAGAGGATGCATCAAGGAAATTCGATCGTAAGACACTATTTCTGATTGGAAAAGAATACTTGCAACATATTGAAGAGGAAGAGGTAAATTTTGCATTGATTTTGAAAACCCAAGGTAATAATTACTTCCACTAAAATCTATGATTTGCCAATTGAAATTGAAGAGATGTTGGACAATTATTGTGATATCATTGTAGATGATTTTCTTGATGAGTTACCACCTATTAGGAAAATCAGTCATCATATAGATTTGATTCCAGGGGAAAATCTGCCAAATAAAGCAACTTATAGGTTGACTCCCATAGAGAATGAAGAAATCAGGAAACAGGTTCAGGAATTGTTAGGTAAAGGACTGATTAGAAAGAGTTTGAGTCCTTGTGTAGTGCCAATAGTGTTGAGTCCAAATAAAGATGGGTACTGGAGAATGTGCACTGAGTCAAGAGAAATTAACGTGATAATAGTTAGGTACATATTTCCTTTACCTATAATTGAAGATTTGATGGATTTTTTAAGAGGAGCAAGATATTTTACAAAGCTAGATTTAAAAAGTGGTTATCATCAAATAATAATTAGAGAGGGAGATGAGTGGTAAACTTCTTTTAAAACAAATTAAGGATTGTATGAATGGATGGTAATGCCTTTTGGGTTATCAAATGCTGCTAGTACATTTATGAGGCTCATGAATGAAGTTTTCAAATAATTTATTGGTAAATTTGTAATAGTATATCTGGATGATATATTAGTTTACAACAGATAGAATAGGAACATATGAGACATCCGAATTATGTCTTATAGAGCCTACAACAAGAAAATTTACTGATAAATTTAAAGAAATGTTCATTCATGAAGGAATAATTGGTATATTTGGACTTTGTTGTTTCTGCTGATGGATTAAAGAGAGAAGATAAATGAAATCATGCAGTGACCTTCACCAAAAAGTGTTTTTGAGGTAAGAAGTTTTCATGGTCTTGCTAGATTTTATAGGAAATTCATAAGGAATTTTAGTAAGATCAATGCTTCTATTGTTGACACTATAAAGAACGATAAACAACCATATAAGTAGATTGTTGAAGCAGAAAAGAACTTCCAGCTGTTGAAGAGAAAGATTATTGAGAAACCTATTTTGAATTTGCTTGATTTTAATAAACCTTTTAAAGTGAAATGTGATGCTAGTGGAGAAGCCGTTGGAGATTTTTTAAGTTAGGAGGAAGGACCCATAGCTTATTTCGGTGAAAAACTGAATGAATCAAAGAAGAAATATTCTTCTTATGATAAGGAGTTTTATGCAGTTGTGCAGTCATTGAAGAAGTGGAGACATTACTTGATGTCTAAGGAGTTCATACTTTATTCAGACAACCATGCATTACAATGCATTATGCAATAGCCAAATCTTAGTCAAAAACATGCAAAATGGGTAGAATATCTTCAAAGTTTCAATTTTGTATTAAAGCATATAACGGGCCAATCAAACAAAGTAGTAGATGCTTTAAGTAAAAAAAGCATTTTAGTTCAAGAAAATCAAATTGAAGTGTTGGCTTTTGATTTTGTTAAGGAATTATATGAGAAATATTTAGATTTTAAAGAGGCATTTGAAGCTTGTAATAATCTTGTTTTGTTAGACAGAAGTAAGTGGCTTGATTTCTTCTTGAAAGAAGGATTGTTTTTTAAAAGAAATCAGTTTTGCATACCAAATTGTTCTATGAGAGAGAATTTGATCAACGAGAAACATAGTGGTGGACTTGGAGGAGATTTTGGTACAGACAAGACTTATGAGTAGTTGAACTAGTTTTATTTATGGTCGAAGATGAGATGTGAAGTGGAGAAGTATGTGAAGAATTGTAAAGTCTATTAGTATGCAAAGGGAAGGAGCCAAAACAGAGGTTTGTATGTTCCATTATGTATTCTAGAGAGGCCTTGGGATATGGTAAGTATGGACTTTTTTTTGGCTTTACCAAAACTCAAAGAGGACATGATTCAATTTATGTTGTAGTTGACAGATTTTCTAAAATGACACATTTTATTCCATGTTATAAAACCAATGATGCTACTCATGTTGCTAATCTGTTTTTTAAGGATATTGTAAGGTTTCATGGGTTACATAAGAGCATTGTTTCAGACAAAGACACCAGATTTGTTGGTAATTTCTAGAGGACCTTGTGGAAGAAACTTGGTACTAAACTGAATTTTAGTTCAACTTATCATCCTCAAACTGATGAACAGACTGAAGTTGTAAACAGAAGCTTATGTAATCTTCTAGGAAGTATTGCAAGTAAACATCCAAAACAGTGGGATCAAGTTTTGTTACCGGCTAAATATGCTTATAGTGATTCTCCTAACATGATTATAGGGCAGAGTCCATTCCATATAGTTTATGGAATACCTCCAAGATGAGTGTTTGAATTAAGAGACTTGGGTAAAGATGAAAGAGAAGTGCTAAAGGAGAAGATTTTGCTTCAGAGATTCAAGCAATACATGAACAGGTAAAACATCAGTTACATGACAACAACATAAAGTATAAGAGCATAACAGATTTGAAGAAAAGAGAAGTTAATTTTGAGGTTGGAGATTTGATTTTGGCACACTTGAGGAAGGAAAGAATTCCAAAGAAGGAGTATAACAAGTTAAACTTTAAGAAAATTGAACCACATAGAGTCTTGAGGAAATTTTCTGCAAATGCATATGAAATTGAATTACCCCCTGATATTGGAATATCTCCAATTTTCAATGTTTCTGATTAGTATGGGTATGAAAAGGGAAATGCAGATGATACAACAGAGGATCAAGAAGAACAAGACATTGGTTGGGTAAAACAATTACCTACAGCAAAGGAATTGCAGCCAGAGAAGATATTGGATGAGAGAGTGTTTAAAAGGACAAGGGGACAAGAGTATTTTCAATATTTGGTCAAATGGAAGGATCACCCAATTGTTGAAGCTACTTGGATGAAAGATACCATGCTACACAAATTGGGCAGTTCTGTAGAAGAGCTCATTGACAAGAGCTCATTGACAAGAGCCCATGAATAATTTTGTCCTCGGGAGTTTGATGTAGGAGCATGAGGCTTGAAGACAAAAGGCTTCAAATTTTATTCCAAAAATCCAAAAGAAATTTACAATCAAAGGAGTGGGATCCTTTAGATGTCACTTTATAAAGGTTCCTAGATAGAATTTGAGCTATAATATAGGGATTTGAATGATTTTGTAATTAGTTCAAGTAGTTTAGACTTGGTTGATATTCTCGAGGAGAATATCATGCAGATTAGGTTTTGTATAGGATTAGGCAGATCTGATCCATTGATTGAGGATCTGATTGTGAATATAATGGTATTTATGTAAATTTTTAACTAATGTAAAATGATTTGGTTGGATTTGGCTATGGAGAAGTAGACTATAAAATTAAAGTATCTCTATGTCTCTATGTATTCTGCGCATGAATGGTTAAATCCCGGAAGTTCGAATTTCCTTCGAAATATCTTTGAGTGTGTTGTTTTCCGGTTTGGCCCTTTTGAATTAGAGTTTTTTTAAAATCTGTGTTATCGTGCTTAAAACCTTCGTTTCTTGTGTTTTGAAATAATTTGTCTATGTTTTAAGACCCCAGAGAATATAACTTAGAGACAGGTTAAATGCAGCAACGGAGAAAACCTGACCATTTCACGCTAAATCCAGGAGGAGAACGGAGACCATCCAATCAAAAGATCCACAGATCTAACGATGATCACACGCTAATAAGTACGAACATTATTTCATAAAATAGACACGATGAATTATCAAACTAAGATAATACCTCAATTAATCGTGACCATTCGCTAGAGGGAGGCAGATCTGATGGCAATCACGTGGTTAACATGCACAAGGTTTAATTTGGAAATCAAAAGCGATATGGTATGAATTGTGGTTTAATCCGTTGAAGTCCAGGTTGATCATAGCCATTCACTCTGAAGTGACGAGATTTGATAGATATCATGTTAAAAAGTGCGGAGGCTTTAATTTAATTTTCGGACACAAGAAATTATAAACTGTCGCTTTAGCTCGTTTCGGTTCCGTGGGAAAGGTAAAGGCTTGTGGAAAAGGAAAACGAGAGAAGTTTAAGAACAACAGTGTTATTTCCTTTTGGTTTTGTGGTAAGTGCAGTTCTGCCACATTCCGAGTAATTTTAATAGTTCTATTGTTTTTGCAGAATAGCTACATTTGGAGGCGAATGACTGAAACTCCAAAGGAAATCGAATAAGAACTTCCACCCGCGGTTGAGGAGATCGTTTCCGGATTTGAACGATTATCCCTTACATCTGCTACTAGACCACCAGAAGTTAAATATATTGCAAAAACTTTTTTAAACCAACCCAAATCATGGACCTCGTCCCATGAATATATTTCATATTGCTTCAATTTCAAAGAAGAAATTCCAAATAGTAAAGTTGAAGTACAAACCTTAAATATATCTATTATTTCATGCACCTTTTTGATCCATACAACCAACTAAGAAATACAAGGTTTTGTTCCTCAAAATTTCCAACCAACACTATTGGAAAGAATTCTAGGCATCCTTCCATAGTCCATTTTATTCAAAGACATAACATGATCACTTAAAGTGAGGGAAACGTTATTTCTTTAATTTGGTTGTTCTTGTTTTCAATTTTTATTTGTTCTTTGCCTCCTCACCCTCACCCCACTACTAGCCCCTCCCCACATGCACACACAGATATATCTATATAATATATAAATATATATATATATAATATATATATATATATATATATATATAAAAGAGAGAAAGAGAAGTAAAAAATATAAATCTTTTGTGTATATATGTATAATTGTTATATGTACCATCTACATCTATCTTAAACATGGATCTGTAAGCTTTGAGAGGGATCAAATATCTTGAGGTGAAAATCTCTCATTTTAGTGCAAAATTTGAGGAAAGGTTTGCACCTTCAAATATTTGATCCCTCTTAGCGCTTGATAGATTTGATGTTAATAAAAATCTAGGCTCATTTTTGTATACAAACATACCATATCTAGGATATATCCATCTCTCCCTCTCTTTCTCCTCTCTCTCTCTTCCATCATAGTGTACTCTTTCCTTCCCGCTCTCTATTTGTCTCTCAAGTCCTCTCTCTCTTACTTCCTCTCTCTCCCATTGTCTCCCACCTCCCTCTATCTTCCCCCGCCATCTCTCTCTCTCTACCACTATCTCCCTCCCTCTATCCTTCTCTCTCCACCCCTTTCATCTCTATGTATCCCTCTCTCTCTTATCTCCTTCTCTTTGTCTTCCATTTTCTCCTCTCTTCCTCTATATTTATATCTCCCTTGTCACTCCCTCTCTCTCTACCTCTATCTACTTATGTCAATTTTCTTCCCTCCCTCCAACTCTATCTCTCTCTCCCCCCCTCTCTCTCTCCACTTTCTCTTCATCTCTTTTTCTCCCTTTCTCTTACACTTCGGTGTCTCTCTCTCCTCCCACCATAATTTATGCAATTCTTTATATAAAAAATGGATAAGAATAAGATGTAAAAAATATACTTACATGAGTTATTTCCCACCATTGTTTATGTTTTCTTCAGCACTTATGTACGAGTAAAATGATAAATGTGTAGACTTAAGGGTGGTTAGTACACACCACAATTTATGCACATTCTTATGCTTGAACAAGCAATTTACTTATCCACTTGACATCTCAATTTATTTTTTAATATAAAAGTAAGACTATAGGATTATTTGTCTATCAAAAACTAATAAAAGGTTAAAAGTAATATAGAATTGATAATGCTGGAGATGTTGTAGTGTAACCATTTAAATCATGGCTCAATTAATAATAAAAAAGTTAAAAGTAATAAAAATAATAAAATTCAATTTTTTATATTGTAATTTTGTTTTGCAAATCTTGGTCAATGCTAAACAATAATGGCTAATAAACAAATAATCCTAGAGTCTTGCTTTGATAGTAACTAATAAATTGAAATGTGAAGTGGAACTTATAAATTTTGGTGAGTAGTAACTCTTGAACGTATATATTTAATCTGATGAACTAAACAATTAAACATAACAGTGGGATGTAATTCTTTTAAGTATATTTTTTACATCTTATTCCTATACATATGTTATTTAGTCTAGTATAACTTATTTTCAAGTATTTTATTTTTTAATGGTTTTCTTGAAAATCTTAAGGACAAAAAATTACTACAAAAAAATTGGCATAAAATGTTTGAGAAAGTTACACACATGGCATTATGTTGTGCAGAGGTCGACCTTAAAGTTATGGTCCAATCAAATGTTTGAAAAATATTTTTTTACTAGTATTTAAAAATAAATATTTATTTTCAAAGTTAAATATTATAATTTGCATTGGTCAATGCTAAACTAGTAATAATCAATAGACAAATTGATTGTTAGAGTCATGTCTTGGCTATTGGAATATTAATGTATATATGTAATATTACATTTCATTAATTTGAGATAGAGATTTCCCTTATGCAATCTTAACATTGGTGGGGACTCATAATGATTCCATAACCATATTTAAATTTAATTAATAAGCACATAAAAACTTAATACTTACAATAAACTTAACCATGGATATCCAACCCCACTTTACCATGTCTATTATTAACTTGTAAATAGGTTTTGTTCTAATAACATGGGCGAATACCATGGCTTATCAATATCATATAATAGGAAACCTAACTCATTTCACAATAAAAAAAAAAAAATGTAAAATATTTTAGACCTTACATATAGCATTGATTACATAGAGTGAAATTTCATGTGTCATATATATGGGAGAGAGAGAGGGGGGGAAGGGGGGGGGAAGGGGGAAGAGAAGGGGAGAGGGTGGAATATAGTGACATAGCTAGAGAGTGGAGAGAGAGAGAGTGTGTGTGTGTGACGGGGAGGAGAGAGAGGAACGAAGAGAAAGATGAAGGGAGAAATCGGATAGAGGGAGGGAAAAAAATACATAGAGAGATAGAGGTAGAGAGAGGTGGAGAGACAAGGTATATAGGGAGAGAGGGAAAGAGGAGAGGAGGGAAGAGAGAAAGAAGGAGAAGAGATAGAGAGAGGAAGAAAGAGGAGAGAGAGGGAGATATAAAGATAAGGGGGGAGAGAGCGGTGGAGAGAGAGGAGAGAGGGAGGGAGATAGTGACTACTTTGGAGGGTAGAGAGAGAGAGAGATGAGGGGGGAGACATAGGGAGGTGGGAGAGGAATGAAGAGAGATAGGACTTGAGAGACAAAACGAGAGAGGGAGGTAGGGAGAGATGGAGTTAGAGGGGGAGGTAGAGAGAGGGAATAAAAAAGACATTGAGAGATGAGGTGGAGAGAGAGAGAGAGAGTTACAAGGGAGAGATGGAAGGTAGTGAGTGAGAGAGGAGAGGAGGGAAGAAAGAGAGAAGGAGAGGAGAGGGAGGGAGAGAAGGCAAAGAGATGGAGAGGGAGACATAGAGATGGGGGGGGGGAGAAGGGGAGAGAGATAGAAGGAGATAGGGAGGGACATACTGACATAGTTGGATGACAAATATAGAGAGAGTGATGGGGAGGAGAGAGAGAGAGGGAGGTGGGAGAGAAAGGGAGAGAGAGGAAGGAAAAGAGAGAGGACTTGAGAGAAAGCATAGATGAAGGGAAAGAGAAATGGAGTTGGAGGGAGAGGGAGATAGAAGGAAGAAGAAATACATAAATAGAGAAAGGTGGAGAGAGAGAGTGACAAGGTAGAGATGGATACAGAGGGGGGAGAGTACGGCAATAGTGAAGAGAAAGAGAGAGAGTGGGAGATAGATCTAGGAAAGACATGGTATGTGTATATATAAAAACCAACCTAGATCTCTCTTAACGCAAAATCTATCGCGTCTAAAGAGATCAAATCTCTTTTCATTTTAAAATAAATTTATATCTCAAAATATTTGATATTCACACTAGATAAATTTATAGTTATTATAAATCAAATTGATTTTTAATTAATTTAACATATAAATATTTTTATGTTAAATAATAAATATCTACCTCTCTAGTTAGTTAAAACCACTCTCTCCACACAATAATTACATTACCCATACTTTTGATTTACTTTTACGCTAAATCAATATTGTAAGCATTTTTAACAAAATGAATATATACATTTATAAATAAACTATTCTTTGACATATAAAGAATCATAAATACATAAAACAAACATATACGCGTGATAATATTCAAATATATATTTACACATAAGTGCGCACAAACACATCCATGTTATTTATTTATTTATCTCACGCGCAGTTAGAACTTTCGGATTGCCGTCCGTAAACAATTGCCTAAATCATGCCTTGAAATCTTATATAACAATCCTACGTTCAACTTCTATAGAGCCAAAGTGCATTATATAGGTAAAAAAACATAAAAAAAAATTGTTTGAATATATACTAGCAATTGCATTGGTAAAGGAGACGTGGTAAGGTATAATAGTAGAAAAGAGTAGTATAACGCAGGAAAGAGTAGCATTAAATTGTTACTCTTCCATAATGATAATGAAAGTGTTATAGGATGTTTTGAAAGGGTGTAAGGAGAACATTAGATGTTAGTTAAAAATAGGGGTCTAGATAATTGCATCATTGACATGAGGAGTATCCACACTATCACGTTCTCTTTTTTTAGTTATTAAGTGTAGTTTCAAAAGAATTCATTATAAAGATAGCAAAGATCTCTATCCTTAGCAATTATTAACCAAAAGACCCTGATTTGGTATTTTGGTTAAACATCTATATGTATTTGCACTTGCAACACTTAGGTTTGAAGTATTTACGTACTTAAATGGTTAGAATTTATTTACAAGCTATTTCTATATGTCAACTTTAATAACATGTTTATCCAAGAGGTTTAGAAGACAGTTCATGATTAAAAATATAGTTAAAAATAAAATTTTAAATTAATTGATGAAAAAAAAAATCAATATAAACAATTATAAATTTATTTATTTATTTATTTTTAAAATGTGTTTTGTTCACTTGAAGATATCAAACGTATGCTCAGCAATTTAAGTTTAGATAATGTGGATGTCTCAGCCATTTAAGTTTAGACAATGTGGATTTGCCATTAACCAAAGCTGAATGTTTTCTGTAGAATTTTGGTAGGAGACCTCACTGATCCAATTGGAATCCTTCGGTGAACCGTGCAGAGGTTTTGACCAGTATCTCCTCAAATCAGGATTAGCTTTCGTTGGTCTTTCAACCTTTTACTTCGATTCTGGGCATCTTACTCCAGGTATAGGTTCGGTTCATAAACTCAGTTTCAACGTGCATGTTTTGGGATTACTCACTCATGGAGAAATTGGAATTATCTATCTCTAAGGTATCACCAATGCATTTTGTTCTATCATGGTTACTGGATGCATGAAGGTCTCTCACGAATGTTTCTATTAATCTATCTTGCCAATGCAATTTATGAAATTCATTAGTTCAAGATGGGTCTTGTATTTGGCCTCCTTGGTGGTTTTTTTTTTGGTTATCTGCGCATATTGGAAGCTATCTAATTTCAGAGATCATGGGAAGTAGAATTTCGATTTGTGGCTGTTGTTTTTGGTTATCTGCGCATATTGGAAGCTATCTAATTTCAGAGATTATGGCAAGTAGAATTTCGATTTGTGGCTGTTTTGAGAAGTTTTAATTGGTCGTTTGGCCTGGAATGTATTGTTGACACTGGAAGACAAAATATATATTCATCAAATTTAGTAGTTCACACATGACGAGCTTCCCTTGAAGACTCTCTAGCAGAAATCTCTATATCTCATCATTAAACATCACAAATAAAGGAAATAGGAGAGTTAGAACAACCTCCTCAGATGTAAGAACTAAATCTTAATCTAAGACTTACACATAATTAATTTCAACACTTTTTTTAAATGAAAAAAAATTCACTAGTGTTCCTAACATTTCCTTAAATAACTCAAATTTTATTTTTCCAAAAAAAATTTGGTAAAAATATCTACAACATTATCACAAATATTAATATGAAATATTAATATGAGGAGGTTCACGCATAACTAATCAACAGACTATCTACAATAATACTTTTTCCATTAATTTCAACAAGCACTTATGAATTAATTCTTATGCATTGATAGTTCACTTTTCTTTGCTATTTAGTTTGTAAGGAAATTTGGTGTTAATATTAGTTGGAAAATAAGCTTTTGTCTTCCCTACTTTTCAGTTGGGTCCCATTTGTTGTTTCTGCTTCCAATTTGTAGAGTTGTTTTTCCTCAATCTCCCCCTTTGTTGATATATGAAATGCCAAGTTCTCGATAAATCTGAGACTGGTCAATACGTAATTTTGTTATTTTAATGAGTACGAAATTTTGCTATTTTCATGAATATGAAGCGAAGCAGTTTAAAAAAATAATAATAATAATACTATACACGTGTCAGGAAAATAATTTTAGCTCTAATCCTGTATAATCTGGTTATCTGTTGAAACTGTAAGTATTGCGTTCTGCCATAACAGCACATTCTGCACATATTCCCTATCAAGTAGTCTCGTCTTCCCTTTGTAACATTTTGAAGAGATTTAAGCACATGTATCCTTTTAAGCGTGAGAGATATTATAAATTTAAAATTCGCAATGTGAGACGTTTTCGAGAGTACCGGGGTTTAATTTTGAAGTTGCCATTACTCTGGGCTAGCCTATCAAAGAATGATATTACTAGCATTTGTATTAAATGCTGCAAAGGAAACACTAAGTATTTTTAATTACATTTGTATATGTGTTTGAATTTTGAGCAAGTTTATGCCAGAGCAGTTTTCCAAGACTTATGATCAATTTTAGGATACTTTTGAGGAATACATAATATCAAATTCGCAAAAGAACCTCCCATAATCATAAAAGCTCATAGTGCTGCAACCATATTGGCCTTCCACTGTATTTCTGTGTTTGTTTTTGTTTTTGATTTAGTGATGATGAAGGGTCAAACATAAAGCAGCTTATTAGGCACTACTCACATTCTCATCATCATTCTCATTGACTTTTGTATTCTGGAACAATAATCCACAAACATGCCTCCTTCGCTACACTTATTCATCAATATGGCACAGGTTAGCTCACTTCAAACCAGTTACAATAACATGGGATATGCCTGTCTTGTTTAAGTATTGCCTCCTGCCACTACTGCAAACTACTTCAGATGCCCTGCCCCTTATTCGCACATAATTAAATCCTCCCAGTCTTTGCAGCAGCTTTTCTTTTTAATGTGAAAAAGTGTTGTAACATAATGGCAGTCTTTGTAGCGGCTCTTCACTACTAGAGATTAATGGTTATTAAATTAGATATCAAAAGGAGGTGGATAATCTCTGTTTTTATTTCCTTACGGATATGAATCAAATTCTAAAGAATGTAGATGAAAATTTCTTACAAGTTGAAAGTTTCTACCCCTGTGGCACTCTATACGTTTTTAGAGACCAGTTGTGGCTTCTACACATAACCAACTTATATTAGAGTTTCAGTAATTTCCTTTATGAAAAGCATCACAAATCCAGATTTCAGCTATTATCAATATTTTATGTTGTATACATTAATTTACTGATAGAAAGTAGTGTTAAAGTAATTGGAATGCTAGAGAAAAAATTGATGAACTTTGCTAATAGTTTTGACACAACAACAAATCAGTGGCATTATTGGACATACCATATACAATGATCCCTTGCAATTGTCCACTGCTCCATGCAAATAGAAAAATTCAGAGCCTTAATATCACTGGTTAGAAGAAGATGACTTCTATCACTTGTGCTCTTATCCCCAACTATATGAGAACTTGTGCCCTTCTTACTAATTTGTTGGTAAGGTACCATTTTCGATTGTTGAACATCTGGACTAATTATCAACATAAACTGATCAGCTTTTGATTGATGTTTTACTTCCCATTGCTGCCTTGACTCTTTAATCATCTTTTGTGTTCCAATCATAGGATTCTCTTCTTGTTTCAGTCCAAGAAATGTTGTCAAAGTGGAACGAATTTGAGTTGTTTCTTTGACTTTCTCAACTTCCCTCTTGACAAAAGTTTGAAACTCCTCTCAAAACTTCCTAACTTTTCTTGCAGAACTTGGAGAGTTCCCTGCAAAGAACAAATAATGTTTTCTCTCTATTTTATTTTCAGTTTCATCTCTAGTTTCACCTGTTTCAAAGCCCTACCCCTTTCTAGAAATGCTTTTGATAAGTCAATGTTTTTCTCCTCTGCCTTTTTCTTTTCTTCATTTACTTTTCTCAAGACATCTAACACTTTTTGTAGATAGTTCTCCTTTTCTTGTAGTTTCCTTTCCAGTTTTTCCTTTTCACAAGTCATGTTATGTAAATCAACCTTCCCCTTATTTTGTTCCCTCATATACTTCATATCTTCAACAACCTGCTTAATCAATTTGCTCATATAATTATTGTAGCTGTAACTCTCGATCTGATCACTGAAACCCAAGAATACTCTTGATGAGATTCCATGATACATTTCAAAACTACTGAAGTTAGCAGTCTGCAGGATATTGTTCAATAGTTTCAACACATTCGTCAGCTAACTTGACCTTGATTCTTCGCAAAAGTGCCCCTGCAACTTGAGAATCGAAACTATTCATTCCCCCATCCTTCCTCTCCACTCCCTTTTGCACTCATACTCTTTCATTATCAACACTCCTCCCTTTCAAATCCACCGGTGGCAACAACTTTTTCCATTTCTCCCCACATTGATCTCATTCTCTGTCTTCAATCTTCCCCCTCCCTTTCATGTTCCCCATCTTTAACAATTCATTATCCTCCATCCCATTGATTTCATTCATTCATAATACTCTTGATGAGATTCCATGATACATTTCAAAACTGCCGAAGTTAGCAGTCCTCAGGATGGTGTTCCATAGTTTTAGCACATTCGTCAGCTATCTTGACCTTGATTCTCTGCAAAACTACCCTTGCAACTTGAGAATCCAAACTATTCATCTCCCCATCCTTCCTCTCCACTCCCTTTTCCATTCGTACTCTTTTATTATCAGCACTCCTTCCTTCCAAATCCACCAGTGGCAACAACTTCTGCCATTTCTCCACACATTGATCTCCTTCTTTGTCTTCAATCTTTCCGTCCCGTTTTGTGTTCTCCATCTTTAACAATTCATTATCCTCCATCCCATTGATTTCATTCACTCTCCTCATCTTCAACAACTGCATATCCTACAACCCAGTGATTTCATTCAATTTTCTCTTCTTCAACAATTCAAAATCCAACCCCCCATTTTCTACAACCTAATGCCATAAATAAGGTGCCTTCTCTCTAACAAGAAACGCAATGACAACCCTATATTAAGATACATATTTGGTTTCCTTTGTGCCTGAAACGAGGCCCTTTTGGTTGAAATTCTTTACACATACAAACTTTTTAGTAATATGGGAAGACCGGTTAGTGACGCTTCCATTCATGCCTTCTTCAATGGCACCAAGATATCCATAGTTGTAATGAGAAACATCAGAAATTACCTAGAGATGCTCCATAACCAGAGAAGCCACGTACCTTGTAGTGTCATCCTTCATCATATCTATAGGGAACTCATGCATGAACCTTGTGTCATCAACTCCACACAATTATTTCAATCTCCTTGCGAAACTTTCTTCCCAAACCTCATTTCTAATTTGCTTGACAATGGATTTCTTGTTTTCAAACCAGTAACCCATCTTTGAGCGTTCATTAGGTAGTCCTGTTGCCCTGAAAATGTCTTCTTGATCCACTGATATTCTGTAACTAAACATTGTAGAATAGCTTGAGCTAATTTCAAAATTCAACCAAAACTAATCAACTAAGTTCCAAACATGGCCCAGGACTTGCCTGATGGATTTGGCCTTTACAACATAAGGCTTCAACCTAGACTTCTCTAACAATTGGAGATTGTCTGGATTATCCATTTCCAGCCACCTTGTGGGTTGTTGAGGTAGTATGCATGGTTTTAACCCCTCCATATCTCTCCTCTCTTTAGTTTCAGAGAAGAAAAATTCATATGAAAAGGGTTTATCATCATTGAAACTCGAGAACACTCTCGAAGAGTTTCCATGATAAATTTCAATACTTCCTAAGTTTGCAGCAACTGGAATGGACTGTGAAAATGAGATGCTGGTTCCTGTTATTGGAAGTTGTTGGTTGGTATAAGCAATCCAAGAGCATTTAGTATTAAAAAATTCCAACTGATAATTTGAAGTTTTTATTATAATACTCGAAAACATTTTCCAATTCTTCAGAATTCCATGGTGTCATGGTGGAAAAGGAGATGCAAATGAAGAATTAACCATACCTTCTTCAAATGGAGACCATTCCTAAGTGTGCCACTACTGCGGGAGAAATGGGACTTCTTTGAAAATTCAGGAATTCTTCTCACTGATTCCAAAAATTCTAGATAAGGTGAGAGATAGGTCTCCAATTGCCAGTGAGAATTTTTTACAAGATATTTGTAGGGGATAGGGAAAATTAAATTTCCCTCTTGAATTTTAAGCATGTTCCATTTGAAGTATCAATAAAAAACATATTTGCACTTCCATAGTCTCCAACATCTTCCCATACTCTAGCCAAATCCTTATAACATCCATGGACTTCATCGCCTTCTTGGTTGATTGTTCTCATGACATAGTCCTCAATTGAATAAGAAAGTATCCCAAAAAAATTGTAGTGCCACCCAAAATGTGTTGCGGGACCAAATCATGCACTTCTCTAGGTTTCCCTGACCACAAAACCACCTTAAATAAAGACAAACAAGCCCATAAAAATCTACAAGCCTGAGAGTGTACTAACAAAATATAGGGATCCACATACAAGTTACCATGAGCAAAAGGCACCTTACTTTTGTGAACAAAATGTGCCAAGATATACTCTATACTGATTACTAGCAAGTTGTCATGTTCCCCT
The DNA here is from genome assembly GCA_000404065.3 of Pinus taeda. NCBI lineage: Eukaryota > Viridiplantae > Streptophyta > Pinopsida > Pinales > Pinaceae > Pinus > Pinus taeda. The sequence continues at coordinate 95,525 of APFE030765564.1, forward strand.
GCTGGCCCTTCCTTCATCTTGTTTCTCTACTCTAATTCCACCCATCTAGAGAATCTTCTAGATTGTCTCATTGGAATTCCATGCATTTAGTTATCCAGGATATGATCCCCTGACTGAAATGTGAGATCACTATAATATTGCTAAAAATATATCTCTATATGACACCTCTTGGACTCAGGCTTCCATCCATCCTTCACGATCTGCTAGATATTGTTCAGCTGTTTTAGCACATTAATATGCTAACCAGACCTTAATCCTTTGCAAAACTACCCCTTCACCTTGATAATTCAAACTATTCATTCCCTTTTTTCTATCTCCTTGAATTTGTACTCCTTGACTATTTTTGGCTACCCACTTCCCCAAAATCCACCAATGCCAACGACAACCTGCGCCTTTTCTCCTGATATTGATCTTCCTTATCGCTTTCAATCTTCCCTTCCCCTTTCAAATTCCACAATTCCAACCCATTTCCATTGATTTCATTCATTCTTATCTCCTTGAACAAGTCAATACCCTGAAACTTGTTCTCATACATTCTTCTTTTCTTCAACAACTCAACATCACCCCCTCCATTTTCTACAACTTGCTGCCACAAATTAGGTGCCAGCTCTCTAACAAGCAATGCCATTACAATATATTTAGCAGGTCATTTCCCATTAAATATGTTCTACCGGGTCACTTCCAACTAAATTTGCAGACAATATAATCTTTAAGGTGAATGTATATGGGTTGCCTTTGTCGTTGTGATTTATAGAAGCCTTAGAACGTTTTTATAGTAATTTTAAAAGGTAGGTTTGGAAGTTCAAGGCATCCCTAGACTCAAAACTCATCCTTACGATGAAATATTTCCCTATATAATAAACAAACTATAGAATTTTACCTTTCAGATGTTAATGTTAAGTGAACATTGTTCATCTAGAAAAATATGTTTTTCCCATTGTAATTGCATCTTTGAATCATACATGATTTTTTTAAAACTCGTAACACTAATTTCAAATATCTTTTACACCAAGAACCACAAATAAACATATCATTTTTCAAATGAAAAACCTAACAATGATTTCAAATCTGTCATTATAAGATCAGTTACAACAAATACATGACTCTCGTTTGTTTTGGCAAAGACTTTGTTCCCTCAGCATTCTATCAAACACTTCGCAGCCAAGGGAACAAGCATTTCATTAAACCATTTAGTTGGTGTGTGACCTCGTAATTTTTAGTACCCAATAAATCCTAAACTTGTACTTCACGACGTTTTGTGTGATGGTTAAAAATTGACAAGCAATTGATACATCACAAACCTCAAATTGATGGTGAGATGATCTCCTCCAACATTCTTCTTCTTTCTCGGTCGCTCAGTTTACCGCCATGAAATTCCACAAGATAGTATCCGGCCCAGCAGCTCCTCTCCCATCAACCACTAGAGAGTTTGTTCCATTGAATACATCTAGGTGCTCAATACTATTATAATAACAGTGCCCATATTCTCATGCGAAATCCCCAATCAAGCCACAGTCAAATAGAAAAACACATTTGTGATTCTGCAGGCCAACACCATGGACCAGAGGTTCAGCTCGAATGGCTTCCAAATACCTACAGGATTGTTCTCCATCTTCTCCCTCTTCTCCCTACTAACTCTCATCGCATGATTGCCATTTTACGAGAGGGTAGTTGTGCCCATCGCCAAATAGGATCACCATGCTTCAAAGAATGGGGATTCGGCATTTCAACATTATCTATGCTCATGGCCAATTTAGTTGAACTAAAGAGAAGGAGCAGTACCCTAATCGATGGCCCAGTGGAGCAGGCATCAGCCATCGTCCCCATCTCTACGTTGTGGTTTAGATCGGAGCAAGGTCTATGTCAAACTGCGTCGCAAGTCTTGTAATCGATATAATTGGTAACTAATTTAATACCGGTCAAATTAATTGGATGGATAAAACTATTTTAATACTCTAACACTTAGATAAAGGTTACAAAAATATACATGTAACTCGAGAGGGAGTTGATTTCAGAGGGGAACACCTTAAGGCTTAAAAATAAAAATTTATTTATGAAACTTGAAATGGAAATTATTCTTCAAATTTTCAATTAAAATATAATGAAGTTTTCTTTAATGTGTTTGTCATTATTTTTATATTTTCTTTTACTAACTCTTTTATATATATAAAAAATGAATTTTAATAATTTTTCTTTTTTGAAAAAATATGTTATCATTTCTATACAATATAATTTTTTTGCTAATGTGTTTATGTATCCATGTACTATAAATTACATATTAGTAGTAGGCATAGAAGAATCAGTTTGATGTTCAAAGAGGAGAAACAATTCTAAGTGGAATTAGATTTAATTTGAATCAATTCTCCATCCTCTTGATCCATATATTTACAAATGGTATCTATCAATCCTCTATGGCTCTACGGGAAAATCTTCTAATTTCCTACTCCACTTTTCCTTATTTCCCTTGCTTCCATTTACTATTTGCTATACTCTTGCATTTATGAATTTTGACTACATGTTTTCTTTATCCCTACTAATTATGAAGACACTCGAATAGGAATTATGAATCAAAATTGATTCAATAGAGGCATGATTCATTATTTCTATAAATTATATCTTAAATAAGTAATGTTTATTCATTTTTGTTCACGAAAATTAATGTTATTCCTATTTTTTTTTAAGATGATGTCCTCCATCATAGTGCATTAATTATTAGGCCAAATGTTCATTTCTCATTACATTTCTCATTATGCCTATAACTCTTATTGCAAAACATTCTTATAAATTTTATTTCGTTTATGAAAAGTTGTGTTGTTGGAGGTTTTTAATAGTTTTTGTTGTTTTTTTATTTATTGAAGATTATAATGATATTTATAAAATAATACTATAATTTGGTTGCTTTTTAAAAACTCATTGTAATTGTTTGAATGTAAGAAATGAAAATAGTTTCATTGTACAACCATGACATCCATGAGATGAAAGAGTAAATGTTCGTAATAAATTTCCTCCATATGGTTCCCATATAGATTGAAAATTAATGGTCCAATTGAATTCCTTCAATATGATTCATATAGTGAATATAAGTGGTCCTATTAAATTCCTTCCATATAGTTTCTATACAAATTGTAGCAGCTCTTCATTTTAATGTAAAAAAGAGTTGTAACATATTGGCAGTCTTTGCAACGACTCTTCTTTTTAATGTAAAAAAGAGTTGTAACATAATGGTTTTTTTATTACAGAAAGATATTTTCAATTGCAAAACAAAAAAGCAGAAGATTATTTAGCTTTCACTACTAGAGATTAATGGTTATTAAATTAGATATAAAAAAGAAGTGGATAATATATGTTTTTATTTCCTTACACATATACATCAAATTGTAAAGAATGTAGATGTAAATTTATTACAAGATGAAAGTTTCTACCTCCTGTGAACCTCTATATGTGTTTAGATCCTTACAGATATGCATCAAATTGTAAAGAACGTAGACATAAATTCCTTACAATTTGAAAGTTTCTACCTCCTGTGGCCCTCTATATGTTTTTAGAGACAAGTTGTGGCTTCTACACATAGCCAACTTATATTAGAGCTTCAGTAATATTCTTTTTGAAAAGCGACACAAATCCAGATTTCACCCATTATCAATCTTTTATGCTGTATACATTAATTTACTGATAGAAAGTAGTGTTAAAGTCTTTGGAATGCTAGAGAAAATATTGATGAACTTAGCTAATAGTTATGACACGACAAAAAATCAGTGGCATTATTGCACATACCATATACGGTGATCCCGTGCAATTGTTCACTGCTCCATGCAAATAGAACAATTCAAAGCCTCAGTATCACTTGTTAGAAGAAGATGACTTCTATCACTTGTGCTCTCATCTCTAGCTATATGAGAACTTGTGCCCTTCTTACTGATTTGCTTGTAAGGTTCCATTTTCGACCATTGAACATCTAGACTAATTATCAGCATAAACTGATCAGGTTTTGATTGATATTTTACTTCCCATTGTTGCTTCTACTATTTAATCAACTTCTGTGTTCTAATCATAGGATGCTCTTCCTATTTTAGTCCAAGAAATGTTGTTAATGTGGAACGAATTTGAGATGTTTCTTTGACTTTCTCAACTTCCCTCTTGACAAACATTTGAAAATGTTGGTTCTTCTCAAAACTTCCTAACTTCTCTTGCAAAACTTGGACAATTCCCTGCGAAGAACAAATAATGTTTTCTCTCTGTTATATTTTCAAGTTCTTCTCTAGTTTCACTTGTTTCAAAGCCCTACCCTTTTCTAGAAATTCTTTTGATAAGTCAACATTTTTCTCCTCTACCGTTTTCTTTTCGTCATTTACTTTTCTCAAGACATCTACAACTTTTTGTATAGAGTGCTCCTTTTCTTGTAGTTTTTTTTTCCAATTTTTCCTTTTCACAAGTCATGTTATGTAAATCATCCTTCCCCTCTTTTTGTTCCCTCATATACTTCATATTTTTAGCACCCTGATTAATCAATTCCCTAGTATAATTATTTTTGTTGAACTCTGGATCTGATCACTGTAACTTGACCTCGATTCTCGGTAAAACTGCCCTTGCAACATGAGAATCCAAACTATTCATTCCCACATCCTTCCTCTCCAGTCCCTTTTGCATTCATACTCCTTCATTATCAGCACTTCTACCTTTCAAATCCATTGGTGGCAACAACTTCTGCCATTTCTACCCACATTGATCTCCTTTTATGTCTTTAATCTCCCCCTCCCCTTTCATGTTCCCCATATTTAACAATTCATTACCCTCCGTCCCATTGATTTCATTCACTCATAATACTCTTGATGAGATTCCATGATACATTTCAAAATTTTTGAAGTTAGCAGTCTGCAAGATATTGTTCCATAGTTTCAGCACTTTCGTCATCTATCTTGACCTTGATTCTCTGCAGAACTACCCCTACAACTCGAGAATCCAAACTATTCGTTCTCCATCCTTCCTCTCCACTCCCTTTTACATTCGTACTCCTTCATTATCGACACTCCTCCGTTCTAAATCCATTGGTGGCAACAAATTCTGCAATTTCTCCCCATATTGATCTCCCTCTCTATCTTCAATATTCCCTGGCCCTTTCGCATTCCCCATATTTAATAATTCATTATCCTACATCCCGTTGATTTCATTCAATCTCCTTTTCTTCAACAACTCCATATCCTACAACACAGTGATTTCATTAAATTTTCTCTTCGAACAACTTCTGTCATTTCTCCCCACATTGATCTCATTCTCCGTCTTCAATCTTCCCTACCCCTTTCTTGTTCCCCATATGTAGCAATTCATTATCCTCCATCCCATTGATTTAATTAACTCTCCTCTTCTTCAACAACTCCATATCCTGCAACCCAGTGATTTCATTCAATTTTCTCTTCTTCAACAATTCAAAATCCAATGCCCCATTTTCTACAACCTAATGCCACAAATCAGGGGCCTGCTCTCTAACAAGCAACACAATGACAACCCTATAGGAAGATCCATATTGGGTACCTTTGTGCCTAAAATCAGGCCCTTTCGGTTGAACTTCTTGACACTTAACACCTTTTTAGTAATATGGGAAGACCAGTTAGTGACGTTTCCATTCATGCCTTCTTCAATGGCATCGAGAAATGCATAGTTGCAATGAGAAACATCAGAAATTGCTAAGAGATACTCCATAACCAGAGAAGCCATGTACCTTGTATTGTCATCCTTGATCATATCTATATGGAACTCGTGCATGAACCTCATGTCATCAACTCCACACAATTATTTCAATCTCCTTGCGAACCTTTCTTTCTAAACCTCATTTCCAATTTGCTTGACAATGGATTTCTTATTTTCAAACCAATAACCCAACTTGTGGCCTTCGTTAGGTAGTCCTGTTGCCTTGAAAATGTCTTCTTGCTCCACTGATATTCTGTAACCAAACATTGTAGAACAGCTTGTGCTAATTTTGAAATTCAGCCAAAACTCCTCAACTAAGTTACAAACTTGACCCAAGACTTGCATGATGGATTTGACATTTACAACGTATGGCTTCAACCTAGACTTCTCCAGCAATTGGAGATTGTCTGGATTATCCGTTTCCAGCCACCTTGTGGGTTGTTGAGGTGTTATGCATGGTCTTAACCCCTCCATATCTCTCCTCTCCTTTGTTTCAGAAAAGAAAAATTCAAATGAAAAGGGTTTATTATCATTGAAGCCTAAGAACACTCTCAAAGAGTTTCCATGATAAATTTCAAGACTTCCTAAGTTAGCAGCGGCTGGAACTGACTGTGAAAGTGAGATGTTGGTTTTCGTTATAGGAAGTTGTTGGCCAGTATAACCAATCCTAGAGCATTGAGTATTAAAATATTCCAACTGAAAGTTTTATTTTCAGTCATCGGAGATTCCACAGTAAGAAGATTTTCCTGCCAACGTTTCGAATCCCAACTGGGATCCATCATCAGGGCAACTTGAAGCATGATAGAAGAAGAGCAACTAATTAGGGTATAAATGGAGATAATGAAGGCAAAGAGGAGGTACGGCTCTCAGTTTTTGAGAAGTCAGCTGCCTCTTTATTAAAGGAATAATTTAATTAATT
>APFE030765564.1:103012-128230 GCA_000404065.3 Pinus taeda
ATTGGATTAATGTCATTATTATTGATTTAAACTTATTATTAATACTATTATTATTATTATTATTATTATTATCATATTGAGGGGTTAATTTTCCTGATTAGGGGAAGCCAGCTTCCACTGATCTCCATACCGTTGTCTCTGTTGAGATTGTGCGGGTGCTTGATAATCTCCAGGGCTTCTCTGATTTTTCGCTTATGCTGCTGCTCCTCCTTGGCGATTATGGAGGCGTTCTCTAATAGGACATGGTGCTTAGTTTTCGACGAGTGCTCTGCAAGGGCGGAGGATCGAGACCTTTCATTTTTAATATCAGCCCCATGCTCTTTGAGTCTTGTATGTAGAGAGCGACCAGTTTCCCCAATGTAGCTTTTCCCACATGAGCAATCGATTTTGTAGACCCCCTTGAGTTGTTGCTTATCAATGTTATCTTTAACTGATCTCATACTTTGTCTGATTGTCCCAGGGGCTGAGAATTGCGTGCTTATGTTTTTTATTTTTAGGACCTTCGCCATCTTATCCGTAATTCCGTGAATGTAAGGAAGAAAAACCCTACCACCCTCAGGTTCATCTCTGGTTTTAGGTTCATGAGATAACACTCTTTTCTCAGCATTCTGAATTGCTCTTTTAATCTCATTTTCTTTGTAGCCTAAACCTTTAAAGGTTGAGACTAAATGCTTCTTTTCCTCATCCAGATGATCATCGTCAGAAATTCGAAGAGCCCTGATAGCAAGCGTGTTTAGGACACCAAGCTTCTGGGCTGGATGAGGATGGGAATCAGCATGGAGGTAATTATCAGTATGTGTAGATTTTCTGAAAACTTTGTGCCCAATGGAGCCATCGTCTCTTCTCATTATGAGGATGTCTAAAAAAGGAATGCTCATGTTTTCTTCCAGCTCCATGGTGAATTTTATATCTGGGGAGATGGAGTTTAGGTGAATAAAGAATTTGTCAAGTTCAGCTTTACCATGGGTCCATTTTATATTAGTATCATCAACAAATCGCTTCCACCATGCTGGTTTCAAGGGGTAAGAATCTAGGGCCTTCTTTTCAAAATATTCCATGAATAGGTTGGCCACGATTGGGGAAAGGGGGGATCCCATTGCCACTCCGGTTGTTTGTTCATAGTATGCTCCTTGGAAGGTGAAAACTGTTGATCGCAAACAAATTTTGGCCAGTCTTGCAGTCCCTGGATCAGTAACCTCTCTTATCACTTGAATGGCCTCTTCAAGAGGGATCTTGGTGAATAGGGATACAACGTCACAACTAACCAGGAGGTCATCCTGTTCTAACTTCTCATTCTTAATAAGTTTTACAAAGTCATGGGAGTCCTTGATGAAAGAATCAGTGTTTCCGACCAGGGGCTTGAGGATTCTTGCAACATATTTAGCGAGCTCATATGTTGGGGATCCAATTGTATTAACAATTGGTCTGAGGGGGGCGCCTTCTTTATGGATCTTTGGTAACCCATAAATCCTAGGTATGCATTCACTGGAGGGAGTTAATTTCTTCTTTAATTTGTCATCAAGGTTGGATTCCAAGATGGCCTTTTTCACCTCTTTCATAATTTTGGGAATCGGATTCTTGTTTAGCTTCTTATAACTCCCACAGTTTAGGTGATCGTTCATTTTGCGAATATAATCATCTTTATCGAGAATTACTGCTGCTCCTCCTTTATCCACCTTGAGAACCACAATTTTCTCATTGTTGCGCAGGGACTTGAAGGCTCTTTGCTCTGCTTTGCTTAAATTACTCTTGGGAACCCTGGCCTTCCTCATTATAAGGGAGCATTCTTGCCTTAATTCTTCCTTATCTTCCAAGGTAAGGTTGCTAATCCCATTTTCAATATTACAAATCAATTTCTCAACAGGTAGGTTTTTCGGGGCAACAGCGAAACCAAGGCCTTTTCTGAGAACATTAATGACCTCAGGCTCTAAACTTTGGGAAGAAAGATTAACTACTTTTCTTCTTGCTTTCAAATATATCGTTTGAGAGGGCGCTCTTCCATCATTTTGTGAGCCTATCTGTGAGCTTAAGACCATGTTAGAATTTATAATATTCGCCACATTAGAGTTTACGCAGATATTTGGGTGCGAGCTTATGTTCTTCACTCTGGCGGTTTCATTAACTTCTTTAGACTTCTGCGCAACTGAACCATGATCAACATTAGCCATTTTAGAGCTTACGCAAGACTTTAGCAGCGGGCCTATACTCTCCACTATGGCGGCTTCAGAATTAACTTCGGACTTCTGCGAAACGGAACTTTGTTCACTGTTCATCACCGGGGGCCGGGCATGGGAAACGGAGGGTTGACCATGGGAAACTGATGGGACAGCGCAGTTTAAACAGGCTTCATTGTTTAAAACTTGTGCAGGTGGACCGGATGGCTGCGCAGGCGAACCGGATGGGGCAACGCAATCCATCTTCTGCGGGGTCGGATTATCAGATGGCTGTGTAAGAGAAACGGAGGACCGAGCCGTAGCACAGGAAAGATGCTCAACCTCGAGGTTCATAACCGGATCCTTCGACTTCTGCGTGTTCCGAGATCCTTCTGCGTTAACTGTTGGATTATGTGAGCTGTGTGAATTAATTGATTGCTGGTCATCGAAACTTGAATCCTCATCAAAGCATCTACCCCAATCCTTCGAATTCTGCGCCGTTTGAGATCCGTCTGCGCTGACTGTTTTGGCTGAGTTATAAGAGCTGCGGGAATCATTAGAAGGCTGGTATGGGTTTGATACCTCATCGAAACCTGATTCTTCATCAAAACTTATACCCCAATTCTTCGAATTCTGTGCAGTATGAGATCTGTCTGTGCTAACTGTTCTGGCTGAATTATGAGAGCTCCGGGAATCATTTGAATGATGGTATGGGCTTGATACCTCATCAAAACTTAAATCCTCATCAAAACTTCTACCCGAAGCACCAGCGCTGGCTGAACGTTTGCCTAACTTGTACAATTTCCTGCTTTGACGCTTTGCAGCGGCCTGACCTTCATTACTACTTTTTAGAGCGGCCCTGGCATCAATCACTGACCATAAGTCCTGGCTAATGGTGTTTCTATTATAATACTTGAAAACATTTTCCAATTATTCAGAATTCCATGGCGACATGGTATTAAAGGAGATGCAAATGAAGAAGTAACCCTACCTTATTCAAATGGAGAACATTCCCGAGTGTGCCACTACTGCGAGAGAAATGGGACTTCTTTACAAATTCAGGAATGCTTTGCACTGATTCCAAACATTCTAGATAAGGCAAGAGATAGGTCTCCAATTTCCAGTAAGAAGTTTGCACTTGATATTTGTAGGGGATAGGGAAAATCACTTTTCCCTCTCGAATTTTAAGCATGGTTACATTTGAAGTATTAATCAAAAGCATATCTACACTTTCATAGTCTCCCAAATCTTCCCATACTCTAGTCAAATCCTTATAACATACATAGAATTCATCACCTTCTTGGTTGATTCTTGTCATGACACGATGCTCGATTGAACAAGAAAGTACCCCACCAAAAATTGTAGTGCCTCCAAAAATGTGCTGCAGGACCAAATCATGCACTTCTCTTGGTTTATCTGACCACAAAACCACCTTGAGTACAGACAAACAAGCCCACAAAAATCTACAAGCTTGAGGGTGTACAAACACAATATAGGGATCCACATACAAGTTACCATGAGCAAAAGGAACCTTACTTTTGTGAAAAAAAATTGCCAAGACACTATACTAATTACCAACAACTTGTCATGTTCCCTTGCTAGCCCATCCTTCATCTTGTTTCTCTACTCCAATTCCACCCATCCAGAGAATCTTCTGGACTGGCTCATTGGAATTCTATGCATTTGGTTATCCAGGATATGATCTCTTGACCGAAATGTGAGATCACTATAATATTGCTAAAAAATCTCGACTGAGGCTTCCATCCATCCTTCACGATCTACTAGATATTGTCCAACAGTTTCATCACATTCCTATGCTAACCAGACCTTAATCCTCTGCAAAACTACCCTTGCACCTTGATAATTCAAACCATTCATTCCCTTTTCCTCTCTCCTTGCATTTGTACTCCTTGACTATTTTGGCTACCCACATCCCCAAAATCCACCAATGGCAACGATAACCTGCGCCTTTTCTCCTTATATTGATCTTCCTTACCACTTTCAATCTTCCCTTCCCCTTTCAAATTCCCCAATTCAAACCCATTTCCATTGATTTCATTCATTCTTATCTCCTTGAACAAGTCAATATCCTTCAACTTGTTCTCATTCATTCTTCTTTTCTTCAATAATTCAACATAACCCCCTCCATTTTCTACAGCTTGCTGCCACAAATCAGGTGCCTGCTCTCTAACAAGCAATGTTGTTACAATATATGTAGCAAGCCATTTCCCATTAAATATGTTGTAGCGGGTCATTTCCATTTAAATTTGCAGATAGTGAAATATTTAAAGTGAATGTAGATGGGTTGCCTTTGTTGTTATGATTTCTAAAAGGCTAAGAACATTTTTATAGTAATTTTAAAAGACAGGTTTGGAAGTTCAAGGAATCCCTAGACTCAAAACCCATCCTTAGGATGAAATCTTTGCCTATATAATAAACAGCCGATAGAATTTGATCTTTCAAATGTTAACGTTAAGTGAACATTGTTCATCTAGAAAAATATATTTTCCCCATTCTAATTGTAGCTTTAAATCAGACATGATTTTTTAAAAAACCCTAACCGTAATTTCAAATATCTTTTACACCAGGAACCCCAAACAAACATATCATTTTTTAAATGAAAAACCTAACAATGTTTTCAAATATGTCACTATAAGATCAGTTATAACAAATACTTGTTCAGCAGGCATTTTATCAAACATGCACTCTCATTTATTTTAGCAAAGACTTTGTTCCCTCAACATTCTGTCAAACACTTCACATTCAAAGGAACAAGCATTTCATTAAACAATTTAGTTGGTGTGCGACCTCGTAGTTTTTAGTACCCAATAAATCCTCAACTTGTACTTCATGGCGTCTAGTGTGATGGTTAAAAATTGATAAGTAGTGCATACATCACAAATCTAAAGTGATGGTGAGATGATCTCCCTCAACATTCTTCTTCTTTCTCGGCCAGTTAGTTTACTGCCATGAAATTCCGCAAGGCAGTATCTTGCCCGGCGATTCCTCTCCCATCAGCTGCTGGAGAGTCTGTTCCGTCGAATACATCCAGGGGCTCAAAACTATTATAAGAACAGTGCACATATTCTCATGCGGAATCGCCAATCAAGTCACAGTCGCACAGAAAAACACGTTTATCGTTCTACAGGCCCAGACCATGGACCAGAGGCTCGGCTCCAGTGACTTCGAAATACCCGAAAGATCATTCTCTGTCTTCTCCCTCTTCTCCTTGCTGACTCTCATCGCATGATTGCCATTTTACGACAGGGTAGCGGTGCCCATTGGCCAACGAGATCACCATGCTTCAGAGAATGGGGATTCGCCATTTCAGCGTTATCCATGCTCGTGGCCGGTTTAGTTGAACTAAAGAGAAGGAACAATACCTTGGTGGAGCAGGCATTAGCCATCGTCCCCATCTTTTTGTTGTGGCTTAGTTCGGAGCAAGGGCTAGGTCAAACTGCGTCGCGAGTCTTGTAATTGCTATAATTGGTAACTAATTTAATACTGGTCAGATTAATTAAATGAATAAAACTATATTAATTATTTAACACTTAAATGAAGTGTACATAAATATACACGTAGATTGAGAAGGACGTAACTTGAGAGGGAGTTGTTTTCAGAAGGGAAGGCCTTATGTGTCATAAAAATAAAAAAAAAATTGTTAAGTTTGAAATGAAAATTATTCTTCAAATTTTCAATTAAAAGATAATGAAGTTTCCTTCACATTATTTGTATTATTTTATATTTTTCTTTACAATTTTTATTATATATATTAAAAAATGAAATTTTAATAATTTTCCTTTTTTGAAAAAATATGTTATCATTTTTATATAATATATTTTTTTTCTATTTTGTTTATGTATCCATGTACAATAAATTACATCTTAGTAGTAGGCATGGAATAATCAGTTTGATGTGTAAAGAGGAGAAACAATTCTAAGTGGAATTAGCTTTAATTTGAATCAACTCTCTATCCTCTTGATCCATATATTTACAAATGGTATCTATCAATTCTCTATGTCTTTACTGGAAGATTTTCTCATTTCTTACTCCGCTTTTCCTTATTTCCCTTGCTTGCATTTACTACTTGTTTTACTTGTTTGCATTTATGAATTTTGAATACATGTGTTCTTTATCCCTACTAATTATGAAGACATTGGGATAGGCATTATGAATCAAAATTGATTCAATAGACTGCCCTCTGTCAGTATCGCTCAGTTTTGGTCATTCCTGTGGCCCTATCAACCCTCTCAATGGCGCCTGTGACGGGGGGGGACTCCGACCCTCCCCCAAATTCCGCCGACTCCCGGCAGAAAGGTATTGCGAAGGACTCTGAACGAAATCTAAATGATAGATCAGAGGAAAGGACGCCCTCCAAGGATGACCGCGTGAATCCTGAAGAAGGATCCGCAGTCAGATCAGCCTCCTGTAAACCGGTAGCAGCTATAATGCCCACTGTGGATTTTCCCAGTCATAGAATAAATGCCCGAATCTAGTATATGAGAGATCATGCTCTCATTGGTAAGTTCATTGGAATCTGGCCTACGGAAAGGGCGCTCAGTACCTGGATCACTACTAAATGGGCACCCAAAGGCCAAATCTCCCTGCATATTGGTCCAAAAGGCTTCTTTACAGTAGTCTTTAACTGCCTGGAAGATCGCACAAAGGTCATCGACGGCGGCCCTTACTTTTTTAACGCAGCAGGCCTGTATCTAAGAGGCTGGGTAGAAAGATTTAACCCAGACAACGAAGATCTAAGCTGTGCGCCTGTTTGGATCAGGCTCTACTCGCTTCCATGGGAGTACTGGGAAGAATCATCCCTCAAGGAAATAGGGAACAAGCTCGGGGAGTTCATCAAGGCAGCGGAAGACACCAAATACTGCAGATTCACATCCTACGCGCGCATCTGTGTTTACATGGACCTCAAACAGCCTCTGCCAGATAAGGTAAGACTTCGTCACGAAGACTCTGAATGGATTCAAATGATTGATTATGAACATGTTCCATTTAGATGCAGGAAATGCCACAAACTAGGGCATTTGTTTAGAGATTTCCCGCTCAACAAAATCACAGCTGAAAGTGCCTAGACAGACAAAAAAGAAGCAGATGGATTCACCAAGGTAGTCAATCGCCGGCGAGGGAACAAAAAACCCTCAACCACTGCAAAAACAGACTCCACCAGCAAACCCAAAGAGCCCAGCACCAATAGCTTTGGCGCCCTTGCCAATCTGGAAGAACAAGAACTGAATCCGGATATGCAAAAGATAAAAACCCTTGTTAGGGAGCTCCCGGAAGGACCTAACCCTCAGAAACAAGATCTCATGGTTGATAAAAACAACATCCCCCTTTCAGACCCTCATGCAGATGGCCTTCAAGCAATGGAAACAGAAATCCCTGAATCAAGTCAAAAGAACACAAATAAAGCAGACATTGCCCCTCCAGAATTAGAGCTCATGGACGATGACTCTGAAACTGTGGATATAGGGGATCTAGATCTTCTCACCCTGGAGCTAGCTTGCAAAACAGGGAACTTCGACAAGATTCCGGATAAACAACTAGATAAGCTGGAAGAGGTCCTGCAAAAAGCGCACAAGAAACACTCCCTTGGAGTGCAGATAGGAAGCAAGTGGGATGGCAAATTCATCATAAAAGATAGCAAAAAGCGAGGCCGGAAAACAACCCTGGAAAAAACCATCAAGATTGGAGAAGTGCTGGTAGAATCAGGTCGATATCCGAAGCTGACCAAGTTCTACAACATCCACCCCCCCCCATCTCAATGAAGCTCATCTCATGGAACATAAGAGGGCTCAATAGCCCCAGGAAAGGCAGACTCCTCAAAAACATGCTCATGCAGGAGAGACCCAATATTCTCTTTGTTCAAGAAACCAAATGCAACATGAAATTTTTGGAAAAAATTGCAATAAAAGTTTGGCCAGGAGGACAAATCTCTGCAGTTGATGCAAGGGGCGCCTCAGGAGGCCTAGCAATCCTCTGGGATTCCAGAATCCTTCAGCTCAGCAATATTCATGCCAACAAGCACTTCATACAAGCTACTTTTCACTTACTCGGTACCAATATTCATGGACACATAACCAATGTGTATTTTCCACAAGATTCTCATCAAAAAGCAGAAGTTTTGGACCATATTTCAGCTCTCAACACATATAGGCAATACCCTCTATGGATAGCAGGAGGGGACTTCAATATGATAACAAGAACTGAAGAAAAACAAGGAGGGAGAGACACTGGTATCAGGGATGGCCACCTTCTCAAAAACTTTGTGAGATCGAACTGGCTAATCGATCTCCCTTCAAACAATGGCCTCTTTACATGGACCAACAAAAGGGAGGGAGCTCATCAAATAGCCTCCAGGCTCGACTGCTTCCTCATTTCAGACAATGCCCCTCATCTAGGTGGTGATATAATCTCCTCAATACTGCCTATATCAGGATCGGACCACTGGCCTATTGAACTTCAATGGCAGAGACCAGGTAACACTACCAAGCGTCCCTTTTGCTTTGAATCTTTTTGGCTAACTCATCCTAATTTCAAGGATTTTGTTAGATAGTCCTGGCTCAACTATCAACCCTCAGGCACATCCAAAATGGCTCGATTCCAAAAGAAACTTCAACTCCTCAAAAAAGATATCAAACATTGGAATCAGAACACATTTGGTAACATCTTTGAAGCTCAAGCAGCGCTCAACCAGAATATGAAGCAAATTCAAAGTAGAATCATGGCTGAAGGACGCACCATTGAACTCACCCAACAGGAACAAAAGATTGAAGAGCAACTACAAAACAGAGCCCTTCAAGAGGAAATTCTCTGGAAGCAAAAGTCTCGTATAAAATGGTTGAAGGAGGGGGAACGGAACACTAAGTTCTTCCACAACACCACTGTTCAGCGCAGAATGCACAATCTCATCTCCCACATCCAAAATGAGCAAGGAGAGCGAGTGGAATCGCAGGTAGGGATTGAAGAAAATTTTCTCAACTTCTTTAAGGAAGTTCATCAGGAACCAGATATCAACCGGCTCCCAGCTATTGAGAAAATTCTCCCCCATATCCCTAGACTTATCTCCCCAGAGCATAACAACCTTCTTCTCCAACCGATCTAGCTTCATGAAGTACACATGGCAGTCAGAAATCTAAAAGCCGGGAAAGCTCCAGGC
This sequence comes from Pinus taeda, assembly GCA_000404065.3. Classification (NCBI taxonomy): domain Eukaryota; kingdom Viridiplantae; phylum Streptophyta; class Pinopsida; order Pinales; family Pinaceae; genus Pinus; species Pinus taeda. Next base: position 112,337 of record APFE030765564.1, read on the forward strand.
CCTGATGGTTTCACTTCGGATTTCTTCCATCACTTCTGGGATCTAATCCAAATTGAGGTCTGGCAACTGGTCGAGGAATCTAGGGCTCTACGATGGATGTACCCAGGGTTGAATGCCACCTTCCTGGCCCTCATCCCCAAATCAGAGGGAGCCAACAAACCGGAAAAGTATCGGCCTATTGCTCTCTGCAATATCACTTACAAAATAGTTTCAAAAGTCATTGCAAATCGTTTGAAACCTCTTCTCCCTCTCCTCATCTCTCCTGAGCAATCTGGATACGTTGAAGGTCGTCAAATCACTGATGGCATAATCTTCACCCATGAAATTCTCCATTCGCTGAAGCAATCCAAAAAGCCAGGTATGCTGCTCAAAATAGATCTCTCAAAGGCATTTGATAGTATTAGTTGGATTTACATTCAAAAAAATTTAAACGCCTTTGGTTTCGATCCCCCCTGGACTAGATGGCTACTCAGTCTAATTTCTTCTTCCTTCTTTTCTATCTTAATCAATGGCATTCCCTCTGATACCTTCCGTCCATCTAGAGGTATCAGGCAGGGAGACCCGCTCTCTCCCTTCCTCTTCGTTATTGTTGCTGAAGGACTTGGTCGTTCCATCAGATCCGCTGCTCTCTCCCACAATCTGAAAGGCCTTTCCTTTAACAATTCTCCCACTTTCACCCATCAACAATTTGTAGACGACAATATGCTCTTTGGCCACCCCTCAGTCCAAGAAGCTCATCGCCTCAAAGATCTCCTGTCTACCTTCTCAGAAGCCTCAGGTGCTCTCATCAATCGAGTAAAATCTCAAATCTTCTTCTTCAACACCCCTACGTCCACTCAAACCTCGATTGCCCGTATTTTAGGCTTTACTCTTGCCAAGCTTCCTTCTAAATACTTGGGGGCCCCCATGATTGCCTCAACTCTTAAACACGCTTCATGGACTGACCTTCTAGACAAATTCGAAGCCAAGCTTTCTCTTTGGACCCACAGAGCCCTAAATATGGCCAGCAGAATCATCCTCATCAAAGCAGTCCTGCAATCCTTACCGCTTTATTTGTTTACTCTCTTAGCTGCTCCAAAATGGGTGATTAAAGCCATAAAGAACCTCCAGCGCAACTTCCTCTGGGGCAGTTCAAGTAAAAATCGCAAATGGGCATTGGTTAAATGGGATAAGGTCTGTCTTCCCAAGAATTCAGGTGGCATTGGACTTCGAGACCCAGCTCTAAGTAATACAGTTATGGGCGCCAAACTTTGGTGGCGCTGGCTAGCCTACCCCAACACTCCGTGGGCCTCTATATGGACAGCTAAATATGTCAATAACAAACCACTGGAAGACAGAATCAGGATGTCGGAGCTAAGTGCTGGCTCTATTATTTGGAATGCTGCTATACAACACAGACATTTAATCCAGCAGCACTGTTTCTGGGAAATAAAGGATGGACAGATTGCTAGATTTTGGGATGACTCCTGGCAGCAACTCCCAAAACTCCGGGATCTCATTCAAAATCTCCCGCCTACCCATCCTCAGCTTCACAACTCTGTCACTGTTCACAGCTACTGGAACCCCTCTGCTAACCCAAAAAACAGACAATGGCAAAAGGCAGACCAGATCTTGGGAGAAGTAGCCAACGAGGGCCTCATCCAAGCTCTAGATACTGCACTTCAAAAAAGGCAAATAAACATATACGACGGACCGGATATGCTGAGATGGGGTTACGAAGAAAAAGGCACCTTTTCTACTAGAGAGGCCTACAACATCATCATCCAAGACAAAACCACCAAGGACAAAATTTGGAATCAAATCTGGGATTCTCATCTTTGGCCCAAAGTTTCTACATTTCTATGGCTTCTATCCCACAACAGGATCCTAACATGGGATAATCTTCGTAAACAGAGCTTCTCTGGACCATCCATCTGTCTCAATTGCCGACAAGAGGAAGAAACTGCAATCCATCTCCTATTTCATTGCAGCTTGGCTAAGCAACTTTGGGACAAAGCTACCTTCAGATGCCAAAAGGATCACAGAGTCCAGGGTGACCTCAAAGCGACTCTCCACAACTGGCCCCAAACTCCCTATCAAAGCAAGCTCCTCAACTCTCTTTGGCAACTTCTTCCTGGGTTCTTATTATGGAATATCTGGAAAGAAAGAAACCGACGTATTTTCAAAGATCAGCATCAATCAATTGATCAACTATGGCATATCCTCCTCAAATTCCTCAAAGATACGCTCTCCGTCCATAGCTGGACAACTGAGGATCTCCCCTCGACTCCTTCAGAACAATCTATATGGGGCAATTGGCAAATCACCCTTTCGCACCAGATTTCGTCCATGAGTACCAATCCCAAACAACAAGAGAAAGACAAATGCTGGACTCCCCCCCCTCCTAATCTTTTCCAGCTTAATTTCGATGGAGCATCGAAAGGCAACCCAGGGCCTTCTGGATTTGGCAGGATCTTCCGAGATCACACAGGCACTCCGCATCTCATATACTTAGGCTCTAATCGATGGGACACAAATAATTCGTCTGAACTAGAAGGACTCTGGCAAGGTCTACTCCAGGCTCAAAAGCACAACCTCTTTCCGCTAAAAATTGAAGGTGATTCACAAATCATTATAAATATGTGCAAAAAACTTTCCCAGGGAACTTCTGTTCACAAAGTCAGTCAAAGTTGGAGAATGGCTCACCGACTGGATCTCATCCAACACTGGCTCATTCAGTATCAGGCCGTCTCCTTCCAGCACACCTTGCGTGAAGGAAATAAACTCGCAGATTTTCTTGCAAATGTTGGGGTTGATTCCAATAGAGACGACTTCTCAGGCACCACTCTCACCTTTGGCACAGAAGAGCAACTCAGACATTATCTTTAGCTGGTTGAAGAAGACAAACCTCCCTGGCAAGGAATTCCCCCGGATCCGGGTGCTTGCCAAGTGCCGCCACCTCAGCAATCAACGTGCCCAGCACATGGCCATCGGAACGGCAGCTGGACGGAGGGCGATCGCCTTAACTGTTCGCAGCTCCCGGAGGATAGCATTCATTGTGCCTCGCCGCCGATCCCTGCACAGGACAACCCACCGTTAATATCTCTTCATTGCCCTGCAGAAGCCTTAATGGCGCTCCCTGGCTCGAATTTGGCGTCCACCACTGATAAATTGAGCCGCACAGAGACCAAATGCAGACATTCTCTGCGAAATTCTCTCCGCCACTCTGTTCCGTCCTCAGCTCAGCTCGTGGTCGACCCTTCGGCCCTCGAGTTTTCTCAGTCGTTTCTTGGCTCCCTGTCGAGTTTATACAACCAGACTTCCACGGAAGCCAATATGCGAACTCGTGGTGTGTCCCGCAGAGGCGGTTCTTCAGCCTCCAGGGGTCAAGCTCGTCCTTCCACCTCGCCTCTGGTCATCCCCATCTCCTCCGCCTCCCCCTCATCTCCGCCGCCCTCTCCCACCAGGCCTACACCCAACTCTTCCTTTCATAATTCACGGTTTACCTTCCATAGTCGTCTCCACCAACCCATCATCACCTTCACTACGACCATCATGGTTTCAGAGGAAGCCGAGAAGCCTGTTGACCCCATCAGCGCGTCCACCCCCTCCCCTGAAGGTAGCCTCTCGCAGGAAGCTGAAGTTAATCCGCCCCCCTCTACCATGCATATGCAAGAGGGATCCCCGTGGAATGTGGAGGTGTCTGGCACGCCGATTGTCGAAGAAACGGAAATCATTGCCTGCGGTCCTGTTCAGCGGAATTTCGGAATCATGCACCTGCTCACTCAAACGGAGGAAAGCGTTCGTGACGAAGAGGAAGAGTCTCAGCCTGCTGCTCCAATTCCCGCACCCACCCGACGCTCAGACCCGCAAAGCTCGGGCAAGTAAGTGTTTTCTCGGTCCACATGATCATATATTTTTGCAGGTTTTGGTTCAACACCTTCTCGGCAAGTTCTTCATATGCACCAGGTCGCTCTTAATGCTGGGCTGAGGCCGACCTCAACGCCCATTTTTCTTCTGCTATTATACACGCCTCTATGTATGGTAGGGAATTTTTGGTGGTTCGCTTCCTCTGCTTGGCTTCCCCAGCAAGCACGAAGCTCTTTTGTAATGTCCATTGTAATGTCTATCATACGCCTGCTGCCTGGTTTCTCTTCTTTCTCTACAGGCACAGTGCTCGTCTTCTGCTCTCGAGTTTCTATGCTAAGGGCTGGGAAACTGGCCCTCTGAGGCGCTGTCCTCATTGTAAATATTTTCCACTTTTTTATTAATAGATTTAGCTCTGATTCAAAAAAAAAAAATAAATAAATAAATAAAAAATAAAAAAAATTAAAATTGATTCAATAGAAGTATGATTCATTATTTTTATAAATTATATGTTAAATAAGTAATGTTTATTCATTTTTGTTCACAAAAATTAATGTTATTCCTATTTTTTTTAAAGATGATTTCCTCCATCATAGTGCATTAATTAGTAGGCCAAATGCGCATTTCTCATTATGTCTATAATTGTTATTGCAAAAGATTCCTGTAAATTGTATTTCTTTTATGAAAAGTCGTGTTGTTGGAGGTTTTTAATAGTTTTTGTTGTTTTTTTCTTTATTAAAGATTATAATGATATTTATCAAATAATACTATATTTTGGTCGGTTTTTAAAAACTCATTGTAACTGTAATGTAAGAAAGGAAAATAGTTTCATTTTACAACAATGACATCCATGAGATGAAAGAGTAAATGTTCCTAATAAATTTCATCCATATGGTTCCTATATAGATTGCAAATTAATGGTCCAATTGAATTCCTTCCCTATAATTCATATAATAAATGTAAGTGGTCCTATTAAATTCCTTCCATATAATTTCTATACAAATTGTAATATTAATAAACTTATGGATACTTGAAACTATAGTTTGTAAAGAAGATTCATCATTTGTTGTTCACATAACTTAACATAATAAAAAATATGATATATGAAATATATATAAAATTTAAAATTATTTTTCATTATCGTAGGAAAAATAATATATATATATATATATATTATATTAATTTTATTATTTTTCATTTTCATATAAAAAATACTTCATTAATATTAAGATACTAAAATCAAATTAACTTTTTAAATTAAAATATAACATTTTCCTTTAAATTTGATCGCAGTTGTCTATAAAGCGACTTTTTGAAAGTCTTTCCGGTGGGTTTTTCCGGTCAAAATCCGGCAGCAATTTATTCGAATCCCAAGTTTGATAGCCAGTTTCTGCACAATCAAAGTGTCCCAGGGGTTTTTGAGGGTGCTGAATCCAAATATGCAGTTAAAAACCCATTTTAACTGCAACAAATCAAGATTTAACCTCAATTTCTTCCGCCGGATTCCGTCACCGGAATCTCTCCAAAAAATCGCATTATAGACAACTCCAATTTGATCCATGGAAAATTCCATCCTGAAAACAATATGATTTATTTAGAACAACTGTGTTTATTTGTTAATTGCTTATGCAGTGATCACTAATTGAATTCGGTAAGAAAGTTCCGGCAAAGGATTCGGCACCCATTCGGGATGATCACATGCAAAAACAACATGATTTATTTAGAACAACCATGTTTATTTGTTAAGCAAGTTAATTGCCTATACAGTGATCACTAATCGAATTCTGTAAGAAAGTTCCGGCAATGGAAGCGGCACCCATTCGGGAAGAGCACATGCAAAAACAACATGATTTATTTACAACAACTATGTTTATTTGTTAATTGCTTATACAATGATCACTAATCGAGTTTTGTAAGAATGTGCCGGCGATGGAAGCGGCACCCATTCGGAATGATCACATGCAATATCATTACAAATCCTTCACGTCTCTACAGAATGTTCACTACAAAAATGAGGCTTTTGGTAAATCGTTGGAATATGGAATTGAGGTTGCGGGAAAGTGGAGATTTAATTCACTTAAATAAAAGTTAAAACGTCATATATGTAAGATCTATCACACTGATGACTGAAAAAATTTATGTTCCGAAGTGATCCATTGAATCACAAGGAGGTTTTATTTTTTTTAAATATATAAAAATATCTTAAAACATAATGATTTGAAGTATTGATTTTATATTTTATAATTAAAAATTTCAGCTAGTGTAAAATGTTAAATTGCATGTGTTATTTTTAAGAGATTATGTATTTTAGTGATCCATTGAATCAAAAGGAGATTTATTTTTTTTAAATATAAAATATGTTAAAGCATAATGATGTTGAAGTATTGTTTTATATTATAATTAAAATTTCAGCTAGTGTAAAATATTAAATTGCATGTGTTTTTTAAAGAGATTATGTATTTAAATGTATCACGAGTAGAGTATGTATATTTTAACAAATTTTAATAATCTTTTTTTAGAGACGAGTTCTTTGTCTTATAAATTAGTATGAATTTATGTTAAATATATATCTAATATGAGTTGAGAAGAAGCAAATGCAAATTTTTTTACAACGTAAAATATAATGTGTATTTTTTTATTATTTAAATTATATATTTGAACATTATATAGTATATGACTTAAATTTGTAAGCCAAAAGAATCTTTGTTAGATTCAAATGTTTTAACTATAAAACTTATTTTTTCAATAGTGTTATAGAAATTTTTGGGCACTGCAACCCCAATCGTAAATGTCCACAAACTAAGGGCTCCTAAGTCCCTGAAAGTGTTGCTTCACTACCTAAAGGAACAAGGTCAGCTGATTACATCATCTCCTAGAAGTTCTCCATAGAAAACTGCTCAGAACTGCTTAAAATTAGACCATACAGAATGCCGAGTGCAGAGGGTGCGATGCATACTACCTTCCCAGTGTAAAAGGTGCGATGCATACTGGATGGCCCCTATGTGGGGTGCGATGGGCAAAAATGGACAAATGGCAGAGATAGTTTGCGAGGTGGAGGATCATGGAATCTTGCAGAAACTTCCCCTCTGACACTTGCCTTTTCGGTTTTGCCGAGGGATGAGTAAGAGATCATCAATCTCTAAGTGGAACCAAGAACTATCAGAGAGAGGAAACTAATCAAAATCTGAGACACTGGCTCACCCCCTACAATCATCTATATGGATTGCTCATCACAGAGATCCAAATGCTGGATTCTTGTATCTTATAAAGAAGTGTTGTTGTTTTTCTGGTGTAACATCATAGTGTTGGGTGATCTAAGCTTTACTTGAGGTGAAGAAGGGCTTTCTTGCTAGAGGATGATGCTGGGTCAGAACAATTTGTTGTAATCCTCTTTCTATTCTTGATATTAATAAAGCTATTCAAGTTTTCCTCCACGTTCTTGTATGTCTGATTATATATGCAATTGTGTGGTCAACACATATTTAGTCCTGTGTTGTTTATGACTATAGATCTCTGTTCGTCGATAGTATTATGTTGCTTTGATTCCACAGGTGCTCTTTGAAGCTGGGTAGACGAAGAAGGAGCGGCAAAGATCTATCGAGAAGGAGAGGAACCAGGAAAGGAACCAAGCGCAAAACGAAAGTTGGTGTCCTTTGTTCCCATTTTATCTATTTTCATAAAGGAAAGCGAAAGTAGTTTTAACTTGTTTGTTTCTAAGATAGCTACCAGTCTTAGTGGGAATAACAACTCTAAGTGGACACTATTCCCGGTAACAAAATGGCGACTCCATTGGGGAACGAACAGATTGTTTGCTAGTTTATATTTGTTTGTTTTATAAACTTACAGACGAAGCCTGAAGTCAAGATAGCTAGCCTTCGAACTGCGTTCGCTATGCAAATGCAAACTAGATCAATGCTGCTTCAGTCTATCTCCGGGTTTTGTTTATAAATTGAACAATCAATCTGCAAACACTCTAATTTCCCTAGTGGTGGCTCCAGTAACTTAGATCAACCCCTGTGATTAATATTTACTGAACATCACTTGCTCGGCCTAAATCCCTAAACTGAACTGCAAATTGTGAACAAAGAATAGATAAAAGTCTTGCACTGGTACCATCGCACCCTCTCTTCAAGTCAGTCTGTATGCATCGCACCTCCCGTGTGTAGTAGGTGAGATGCATACTGGATTCCTTGTGTAGCAGGTGCGATGGTCAGAGAGGGTTAATTTTGCCTTCATACTTTGGTTAATTTTGCCTCCATTGTGCAAAGAACTGTAAGTGTTTTTTATGTATTGTGTGTGATTTTCATTTCTCGTTTACAAAGAAGTAGCGTAATCAGACTGTCATTTCTTGATCTGAAATGTCGCAAGTGTCATTTTCAGTCATAGAAGAGAATCTCTTTGTTCTTGATAATCGATTACACTGTTACTCTTGTATGCGATTTGAATTAGTAGTTTTTCAAGTGTCGAAAATAGTTTTCATTTTGAAATTTCAAAGTGTCGTCCTTATCTTCACTTCATTTTGAAAAGAAATTTATTGGTATTCTCACTTTGAAAAGATAGTTCAAATTTGCACTTAGCATTCTTCTTGTCATTCACACATTAAGAAGGCTGAAAACAAATACATGCATGTGCATTTTCATTTAGACTACTTAGTTTGAGTTTGGATAGTGCATTTAGTGTGTGCTCTGTGCTTTTTGTTGAAATACCCTCAGTTCTCTTTCCTTAGTAGCTAGGATTTTCATTGCAAAAGAAGATTAAATGATTGTTTATCATCTTAGGCTGCATTTTAGGAATTGTATACATACATGACGCGGTGAACCTGAAAGACAAATTTTTAAACAAGATCAACTATAAAATAAATTTAATGAACATAAAAATTCTTTGGAACCTAACGCACAACATCTAGAAGTCTAGGCTAGAGACGTATTCCGACGTTATAAAGCTTAGTAATTGTCACTTTCGTTGTTGGTTGGGTGATTCCTCCTCTTTGAGACGACAAGTGCTAGTACGGACTTGTGCTCCCATGTACCGTCAATTATGTATTGGGAGACCACAATAGGCTATATCCTTTATCTTTAGGAAGCCGTGTCTGCTGCCCTATCAATCCCAATGCACTGAACAGAACATTCGGGAAGATTGACTGTCGTACTGTAAAAAGTATTCTGCAGTTTTGCGATTGGTATGGTAATCCCTCTGTCTAGATTTCTAGAGTAGTCTCTTTCGTTCATTTTACGACTCCTTAAAGGAAAAGGTCCATTTGAGAACTTGTCACTTCAGGCTCATTAAAAATTGAATGCAACTAGAGTCATCTTTTTTTTTTCTCGACTCTTAAAAATTGAAAAAACAAGTTGTGTCCAAGCATCTAAAATTCATTTAATTTGGAATAATTTTCCCCTTTTTATTTTGAGTTTATCAAGTAATCCGCAATCGTGGAAGAAAGTCAATCAAAACCCCATCGTTCATGGAGACTTATGAGTCAACCGTCGTTGACTCCAGAAACGAAGCTATTCCGGACAAAGCGAACTCATTTGACTGGGTCAAAGTCCCCTAGGTTAGTTGGAGCAAGTACTTCGACATCCTCAGAGACTCTGGTTACTCCATACATTTCTAGTATCCCTGCCTCTATAGAAGAAATTCCGCAACAACAAAAGGACATTACAACTGATCCTAGTGTGATGGTAAACACTTCTATTCCTGAACTGGCTCCATCTACATCTGATTCAGAAGGTGTTACTCCCTGAACATCTGTCGCTGTAGAACTTGCACCTTCTTCGGCACCAGAAATATTTTACGGACCTGGCGGTCTACCTCTTCCTCCTAGATTGATTGCCATAGAAGAGATTCAGCAGGATCCTCCATCTAGCACTCCATCGCAATTTGGAGTTGGGGTCACCCTATATCCTTGTTCATCAGAAGTTATTCTCTAGCCATCGGAAGTTCCTAAAGAGTCGCTAAGGAATATTTTGGATAGGCTTAATATGTCTGAACAACTGTTGACATCTAGGACTGTGTCACCCAGCACAGCAACGTCAGAAGTTCCTAGTGCTACTTTGACAATGTTCGTCGACGTGCCATCTGTCCCAACTAGCTCTCAACCACTAGATGGAGTCCATCCAGGGGTTGTTTTGACAGTATGGATTGTTCCCATTTGTTCGTCGGGAATTGTATTTGGAACCTCTTATGTTGAATCTCGACAGATTGATCCTTCACAGGGTCAATTTGGGCAATCCAGTCCCCAAAGGCAAATGATTCCTTTGAGCACTGGATTACCACCATATGGAGGGCTGTATGCCCTTTCATTGTCTTCTTCGGAAGGACAACCATGCGAGAGTTCACAACAGAATTTAGGTTATGCTGGAATTACATCTAGCGGTTGGGTGCCAATTCTTCCTCAACAACCTACAGTTGTATACTCAATGCAAAAAAGTTTACCTATGACAAATATCCTCACTACGCCAGCTATTGTGGCAGTGTCACAAGTACAAGCGTTACCAATTGTATGCCAACCTCAGGTTTCTCAGGTTGTAATGCAACAACCTCTTGTCCCTATGACACGACCACAATCATTGACTAATGGAAATACATAGGTTCAAACGGGGACCATCATCCCCCATCTTGGTCAAACGGTCAGTACTAGACAACAGCTCATGGCTTCACAACCATGTTTGGTGAAATACCAACAACCGCAATCCAACAAGCTCACCAAGGGTATGAGCAACAAGTCTTTGCAAGTAATGGGCAACCGTATAATCAAAACGGTCAATATCAAATATATCATAATGGTATTGCTCATCAACCTTACCAAAGTTACTAGCATCAAATGCATTATGCTGGTATGAAATGACCAACTACTCACATAATTCCATCTTATCTTCGGTATGCTTCGCCAAGCCTGAATCAACAGTTTCCTTCTGTGGTAACCTTAGAGTTACCAGATCTAAATCGACTAACGAGTGATCCAATTGCCTACGCCCCTTGGTGGCTGGCGATTCCGCATAAACTTTCGTCTGATATTCATAAATTTAATGGAAATCCAGGTGAAGACCCATTGAATCATGTGATGACCTTTCATCTATGGTGTTCATCCAACACCCTCAATGATGATTCGATCAGGCTTCGCCTTTTTTAGAGAACGTTAACTGGTCCGGCAGCAAAATGGTATATCGAATTTCCTAGAGCTTCGTTTGATAACTTCAGTGCCGTAGCCACAACGTTTTTAACCCATTTTCAGTTACCCATAAGGTACAAAATAGGAACTGAGCTGCTTACCAATTTCAAATGAACGACGACCACTCACATATTCGATCATATTCATGAGTGGCGACGTCGTTGTAGAATGGTAAAAACATATGTTCCTGATCAACTATTGGCTGAATGGTTTATTAAGTATTTGTTACCTTCTATCGCGAAAGATGTGGCAAAGGGAGGAGTCATCACTGAAGAAGAAGTTATTGCTTGTGCACAATATCTAGACTTGATCTATACTCAGTCTGGCATGCTCTACGATAAAATCTGTGACGCTCCTAGACTGGAATTTTCCATTCCTCCTGCTCCTAAATCAAACAAAGACTCTCATGCTAGTGACAGTGTGATAGGTACGACAAGCACTAAAATCGTAAAGGCTACGTCAAAAAAGGCCCATATAGTTTCAAGTCAAAATGCAAATGAAGATATTATAGCCTCGGAAGTAAATGCCATGTCGACAGACAAAGGCAAAGAACCCAAGCAACCAGGAGGCAAGAAGAAGAAGAAAGGGAAGAAGAAGAAATAGGAGGAGTCATCTCCTGAAAAATCTTCTCCAAACCCTTCTGGGGATAAGAAACCAAATCGTCCATGCCTAATATGTGATGAGGATCATTGGACCAGAGAGTGTCCATATAAAGTTAATCTTAGAAAATTCTTCAAGAGTTCAAAAACCTCAGTAGTATTGACTGATCCGTTTCCGAACCTAGGAACAAATTTGGTTGTTAGCGAAAATGCTTCCCCGTCCCAAGTGCTAATGTTGTCGGTTTCAAAGCAGTTGAATCATGCTTTCATATCGACAAGGAATAAAGATTACGGGAATCCATAGATGTCAAACAACAAGGATAATGATCAACCTAGTAGTTCGACAACAACTTCGACCAAAGTTGTGCCACCCATCATTCCTGAATTAATGATAAAACCGCCAAATGGAATAGTACACAAATCGACATTTAATCCTCGTGCCAGAGCAGCATAACACTATAATATAGTGGAGGATCTAGCCCAATTGCCCTTTGCAATGTCGACACTTTAGGTACTGCAAAATTGCCCCTCCCAAAAGCAGGCTTTATTATCAGCAATAGGTGGGATTGACCCAACGGGTTCCAATCTTGTGTCCTTTAACCACAAAGGATAATACCCTCAGTTACTAGCTCAATTAGCTTTCATTATTCAAGTGAAAGCCCTAAAAAAAAATGTTCATAGAAAAATTATTGATGAGGGGGCATCCACATGTATTAGGTCAATGAGTTGTTCGAAAAATTTAGGGTCTCCAACCTTGTCGCGATTTTCGATGACATTAAAAGCATTTGATGGACGAACATACACCCCATATGGGATATTAAGTAACTTGCAAGTCGAACTGGGGGCAAAACAGTAGAAATTGATGTTGAATTTATGGACGAAAACCTCGATTACAACATCCTACTGGGAAGGCCCTGGATATATGCCATGGTTACCATTGTGTCGACCTACTTTAGGAAGATTGCATCTCCCTTCCAAGGAGGAATTACAATTATCGACCAACCAACATTTCTCCCCAACGGTTTACAAGTTACAGGAAGAATTCCGATGATCCATGGAAGCTCTAATTCACTTCAAAATATCGGAGTAGGCCTACTGAAAGACCCCACATTAATGGGAACTTTTACCCTACCTCCTCCAATCAATTTGGCGGAAGTAGCTAAGGTGGGAAGATAAAATATGATATATTCTATTCAAAAGATGTTAGAAAACGATATTAATATGGATCATCTGCAGGTATTTCCTCTAAACCCACTGGAAATATTATAGCAATCAATGTTTTCAACATGGGAGGAAAATCCGTATCAATGCCCATCAAGCGTTTGGATAGATAGGTCTAAGGAATATGGCACCCCTTCGGATCCTTGGTTGCAAGTACACCCTACAGACGAAGGAATCGTTCAATCGATGATGATTGACGGGGCACCATGGGAAGATTACCACCATCATTCCCATCTTGTGAATTGGAAAGAAGATAGTTCCAGTGACATAGATCATCCCTTAGTTTTTGACTTTTTGTCAAATACTGTAAATACGGTGGATTCCGTGCGAAACCTATCCAATATTGAAGAGACTATTTCCATAAATATCTCGACCAAAACAAATATTGTAGAGAATATTCATGTCGGCAAATCTTGTTCTCCTTCAGAACTGGAAGTCTATAATGCTCTCTTTCATGAGTTTAGAGATGTCTTTGCTTGGTATTATGATGAAATGCCAGGCATTGACTCGAGCATAGTTGAACATGAAATTAAAATGTATCAAGATGTCAAACCGGTATCACAACAGCTACGGCAGGTGCACCCCAAGAAGGCCGTTGCCATCAAGGAGGAAGTTGAAAAACTCCTCCATGCTATTTTTATTTACCATGTTCCTCTAACTGATTAGGTATTGAATATTCTTCCTGTAATGAAGAAACAAGGAACGATTAGAGTGTGCATCGATTATAGCGATGTAAATCAAGCTTGTCTGAAAGACAACTACCCTACGCCCTTCATTGACCAAATAATTGACGAATGCGTCGGATGTGAAATCTTTTCATTTATGGATGGATTTTATGGGTATAATCAAATAAATATCCACCCACAGGACTAGTCAAAGACTGCGTTTATTTGTCCGTGGGGCACACTTGCATATCGCAAGCTACCCTTTGGTTTAAAGAACGCAGGCGCAACATTTCAGAGAGAAATGAACTATGCTTTCCATGACATCAAGAACATTGTTCAACCATATATCGAGGATCTTCCAACTCATTCGCGAAAGCGGACCAATCATCCGCAACATTTGAGAGCGATATTTCTACATTCCCGACACTACACGATACGATCCAACCCACACAAATGCGTATTTTGTGTCAGTTCTGGTCGTTTACTTGGCTTTGTGGTCTCGAAAGACAAGATTCGGCTCGACCCATGTAAGGTTTAGGCAATCATTGATTTGCCTCCACCTTCAAATTTTCTTCAGATTCAGAAACTCCGAGGGAAAGCGAACTTTCTAAGGAGGTTCATTCAAAATTACGTTGAACTTGCTAAAGTTTATACTCATCTATTGAAAAACGAAGTACCCTTCATTTGGTCTTAGGTCGCGCAAGCTTCTTTTGATGCTTTAAAACAATCCCTAATAAAATCGTCATTAATGTATGCTCCTGATTATCAAAAAGACGTTAACTTGTATCTAGTTGCAACGGATACGACAATAGCGATGGTTTTATTTCAAGAAGATAATGGAATTGAACATCCTATATATTATTTAAGCTGAAACTTAAATGATACAGAAATGAAATACTCCTACATTGAAAAGCTAGCCCTAGCAGCTATTCAAGGGATACAGAGATTTCGACACTACATCCTCTTCAGAAAAACTACCATTTTATCAGATTGCAACCCCATGACTTATATATTGTCACGAAAGTTGCTGGGGGGAAACTATTCAAAATGGATAGCAATTTTACAAGAGTTTGATCTGGAATTCAAAAAATTCAAATCAAAGAAAGCCCTGGTTTTCGCGGAGTTACTATGTGATCTCCCATTGTCGTCCAACGATGCAATGCCTGAAGAAGGAATCATGGACAAAAATTTGTTTATGATACCTTCAAGCAATCCATGGTACAGAGATATAATCATCTATCTCCAAACCCAAACATATAGGTCTGATACCTCACGCTCCGAACAATGACAGATATGATACCAAGAAAAAGACTACGTGATCGTCGGTGATACACTTTACCATCGTGGTATCGATACAGTTCTGTGGAGGTGCCTCACCCATGATGAGGCTGAAAAAGTCTTGAATGATTGTCATTCAGGCACGTGTGGGGGGCATCAATCTGGCTATGCTACGACGCATAAAATTTTATGAGCATGATACTTCTGACCAACAATGTTCAAAGATTGCATAACCGCAATCAGAAGTTGCCATGCTTGTCAAATCTTCGATAGTAAAACCAGGAGACCACCCACACCTCTGCAACCAGTAGTTTATGTTGGGCCGTTCGCCAAATGGGGCATAGATTTCATGACATGTAACCCCACCTCGGCGAGGGGGCATGGGTATATCATAGTCGCAGTAGACTATTTTATCAAATGGGCCAAGGCGATGCCTACATTAAACAACAGCAGCGAAACGACTGCCCTTTTCTTTTTCAATCATGTAGTCTCCAGATTCGGTGTTCCACAGGCCATAGTCATAGATCATGGATCGCAAGTTATGAAACTAGCTTCAAGAAAGATAGAAAATATAGATCAACGCCTTAGAATTCAGCCTCTTTGACGGGGCAACCTGCTTTAAATTACATAAATGAATAATTCTTGGATGATTCAAATGACAAAACCTCCTTTCTATATATAGGAGTCTAAGGAGTCACACTATAACCCAACCAACCTAACAATAATAATATAAAGCCACAAAAATAATAATAGAGGGATTCTATGGGGCACAATAATAACAATATGGGGACAATAGGGGTGTTATCACTCAGGTTGTCCCTAGGCTCCTATTTAGGGATACGGTCGAGGTAACCACAAACCAATCTTTGGATTGCAGGTTCTAGCCCACCTGCAATCAGAGAGGACTGTCTCTTAATGATTCAACTTTGTTGATGATTTTAGGCTAGCTTTTGGCTCAGGGGTTTTTTGTTTGTGTTTGGATGGAAGGGAGAAATATCAAGCAAAGAGGCAAGGTAAGGTGTGATAAGTTTCAAACCATTGGGCATGGAGTCATGGATTAAGGTTGCTGTTGCGTTTTCTTGGTCACAAGAGGATTAAGGAGCGGGATAGCCACACA
>APFE030765564.1:148398-173681 GCA_000404065.3 Pinus taeda
GTCCCATGACAGCTCTACTCCATATTATCCGCAAGCTAATGGACAAGTTGAGGCAATCAACAAGGTCCTGAAGTGCATGCTACAAAGGATGATTGGAGTCCATAAATGAAGTTGGCACCTGATCCTGTACTCGGCCTTGTGGGCATACCGGACATTGGTGAGGAAAGCAACCGGGTTTACACCTTTTCAACTGGTGTATGGCCTGGAAGCAATCTTACCAATTCAGTGTGAAATCTTGTCCCTCAAACTCACAGTTGACCCTCTCCCCGGAAATTCAGAAGAAGAGGCTTGTTTCTTGCAACTAATCCAATTGGATGAAACCCGTTGTGATGCAGCTTCGGCTAACGAATCCCATAAGAAATGAGTCAAAGCATAGTTTGACAAAAATGTCAAACCTCGTGTCTTCTCAGAAGGAGACCTCGTCTTACTTTATGACCAAGAGTCGTATAAGTTGGGAGCAGGGAAGTTCAAATCTTTATGGATGGGTCCCTATATTGTTAAGCGTGTATTAGAAAAGGAAGCCTACGAGTTGATGGATTATGATGGGATTCTACTAGTGCAACCCCACAATGGGTTGTACCTCAAGCGTTACTATTCTTAATTCTATATAGTAATCCCTATGCTTTTGATACATTTTGTTTTTGCTAAGGGTAATTATTTCGATTAGGTAATCCACTTTCTGCATTTGTTGTAGATGTTGAACCTATTGGAATCATTTGTTGGATATGCCGATGGAGCGAGTCGTAGTTTGCGGAACCTATCTTCTGTGGCCTGGGCCATCTTCGATCCCAGCGGCGAGTTAGTGAGTTTCAAAGGGGTATGTATTGGTCAGTCAATGAACAATATTGTTGAATACAACACATTGATAGAACTCCTCTCTGATGTCATCGCACATGGCATATGTTGACTTGTCGTCAGGCTAGACTCACAACTCGTCATTCTACAACTCACTCGTATCTACTTTGTACGGAATCCAGATATTTATCACATGTTCCTAAGGGTCAGGATTTTGGAAAGATAGTTCTATTTCATTCAATATCAACATATTTCTAGAAATTTAAACAAGTTAACAGACTCATTGGAAAATTATGTGTTAGATAGACATTTGCGACATTTATAAAAAGAAGCATCACATCAATATTTGCAACAAGATCATGTAACTTAACCGAAATAAAGCTCTGAAAATCAAATATATATATATTATATATATATATATATTATATATATATATATATTATACATTATTAATATATATATATAAACTGTTTATGGTTTACACATAATGTTCTATAACCAAGACAAAATCGGTTAAATGACCCAAAACTAAAAATGCTAGGGGGCACCCTAGTCTAATGATGCTGGTGATAACAAATCACTGGTTGTGCAATCATGCGTAAAAGCCTAGTCCATCGACTTGGCATGCCAGTAATATGTTGCTGCAACCACAAAGGCAGCTCATCGGTCCTCACGTCCGGGATACTAAGGGTGATACCCGCGAGCTAATCCTATAGTTTTGAAAGAGTCTTGGCCACGTCAAGGTCACGGAGGATGGCCCTCCCCACAGCCTCTCCTGCCAGAGCGGCAGCTGGTTCTCTACAGCGTACTGCTGGTTGAATTGGTCCGATGTCTGCATGACCACATGAGTTTCAATTAATTCTTGATCAAAGAAAGCATAAGAACATTATAAAATCAATAAATAGAGATATGGCAAGAGAATTTATCCATATCACCCCACTGCTCACCAGTCAGCAACACTAAATCTAGGTCACCCCGAAAATCCATGCCAGCATATGGAAACTTGGTGTAAACCATCTCCTGATGGTTGAAGAACTCGAAGAAAGTATCATAGAAAGAAATTTGAGGCTGTCCAGCAAGTCGAGACATGAGGTCAACCCATCTCTGCATCCTTGGGTCTGTCGGTGGAGATAAGCCAAGTGAGATGTATTGTAGTTGCATCATTGGGATCTTCTCCAAAGTGAAAGCAGTCAAAATAGAACCATAGCCAAAATTCTTGGATCTTCCACCTTTCACTTTGGTTAGTTGTTCTTTCATCACAAAGAGTACTGCATTACACCAGTTGAACACCTTCGGTTTAAGGCATTCCAAAGCATACTGCATGTAATACCTGTTGGGTATGTGAAGAGCCACACTACCAGCCAATCTACAAAAAGTGAATAGAATGGTCCTCAAGGGCTGGTCAGTGACATCTCGGATATTGATCTTCTTGTCCATACTCGATTGAGATCCCTCTGTACAGTGCCGGGGAATATACTCTCTCATGGACTCACCCCCACGGGCGGGGCCCGATAATGAGAGAGGGGTGCCATGCCTCGATAAACCGGTCAAAAAATAGATGTACACAACAGTAAATGGGATAGCTTTGCCCTTGATTTGGAACACCTGGTTAGTAGAATCCCAGGCATCGAGGAAATATTGCAACAAGTTTATTTGTTGCCTCATGCTAGAGATGTGGAAAAACTTTAGCAGACCACAGTTCCGCAATGCAGTTACCATACCGGGATCATGTAAAGCAACCGTGTCTTCTTCTTCATGCTCACATTCTCACCATGTAACAACTATTTTGCTCCAATGAATCTCTAAAAAACAAACAAAATAAGAGTCAGGATCTTGATTTAGCAAAAACAGGCAAAAAATCCATAAGAAAGTTGTGCAAAAAAGTCTCCTCCTTGCGCCCATCGCACCCGAGTAGTGTACTAGGAGTGATGCATACTGACTGACAAGTGACAAGGCCAATATGCATCACACCTTTCGATTAAGAAGGGTGTGATGGAGCCAGGGTGAGTTGTTCAAACCCCAGAGGCTTAGCAAAGCAGCAAAACATGCTCAGAATTCAAAAGGGAAATAATGTAACAAAAGAGCACAAGTTTAGCACCTACCTAGTTGAGACAGCGCCAAGAATCGTCCACAGAATCTCCCGGAATCAGCTAGTGAAAATCAAGGGGAAAGACACCTCCAGAGCTCCAACAAACCAAGTTCAAATCAAATGGTAAAATGAGAGGTAAAAGTCACTTTTAAATTACCCTTCGTGTAATTCAAGTCACTTATTATTGTTCTTAACTCATTTATCAAGCATACGTTTTCATTTCTAATCGGTTTGATGAAGCAATTAAAGAGGTAGTACGAACTTTGAAAGAATAAAGTGCTAATGGTAAATAACATTATGAATGACCATTATCACAAGCGGCCTTTTTGTGGAGTTCAAGCTCCTTAAAAATTAAACATAAGCAATGAGAAAATGTTTCCCCCAAAGTTTAAGATCATTAAAAAGTGAACCACCCGACGTGCTCTTTCCATCATTGACACTTCCTATGCAGTCACTGTTAATGTAGCCAACTAGCCTAAAATCACTTGTTGTAGTGTACAAAAGACCATATTCTTTTCTCCCTTTGACACACCTTAGTATTGTTTTTGTTTTTTTCCAATGTGCCTCCTTTGGTGTCTCCATGAATATTGACACCAATCTCACTGCATATATTATATCTGGCCTAGTTGCAAATACATACATCAGGTTGTGAACTATATGTTTGTATAATGTTGGGTTGACACTGTTGTTACAGTGTCCCTTGTTGTTACAACCTTCGTTAATGTTATAGTCTTATTTTCTTAATTTCAACCCAATGACAATTGGAGTTGGAGTGGGCCAAATCACTTCAAAATATATGTGACATACTTTGCTTAAGATAAAAAGATTTCATTTTTTTTTGCTTCATTTCTATGCCAAGAAAGTAGCTTAACAACCCTAAATCTATCATTTCCAACTCACTTTTCATTATTTATTTGAAATCAACAATGAGGAGACCATTACTCCCTGTGAAAATCAAATCATCTACATATAAAACAAGAATAAAAGCTTACTATTACTCTCTTTGATGTAGAGAGTAAGCTCACCATCACATTTGTCAAAGACATTTTCCAACAAGTATGCATCTATCCTAATATACCATGTGTGTGGTCCTTGCTTCATCTCCTAAAGAGCTTTCTTCAACGTGTACACTTTGTCTTCTCGGCCTTGCACCTCATAACTCAAAGATTGCTCCACATATACTTCCTCTTTCAGTACTCCATTTAGGAATGTCGATTTCACATCCATTTGGTACACCTTCCATCTATGTTGTGCAGTTGTTGACAACATTATGTGCACTGTCTCCATTCTCACGACAGGTACAAATGTCTCTACATAATATCTTCCATTGTGTTGCTTGTATCCTTTGACAACCAACCTTGTTTTATGCCTTTCTATCTTTCCTGCAACATTTTTTTGGCCTTATAGACCCACTTGGCACCTATGACTTCTTTTCCTTTCAGAACGTCCACCAATTCCCATGTATCATTACTTTCTATAGCTTCCATTTGTTCAAACATTGCTAAAACCGATTTTTATTTTGTAACAACATCTTCAAAATGAATTGGATCATCTACATGAAAAAATAGTGCATATGAAGAATTCAGACCTGTGTTATTACGAGCTTCATTTTCTTGATAAATTTCACCTAAATTTCTGAATTTTTTCTTACCATGCTTGTGGAAGGACTTGACATGTCACTTGATGTTGTGCTTATAGAAGATGATGTTGTGGGTCTCTGTAGTGCACTTGGAGTAATATTTTCTTGATTGTGTGACACTGTCCTATTGCTTTCTAGTGTTGTCACTTGATGACTACTTTGTTGTGCTTGAATAGGTGTAGGAGGAGTCACCAATGAGGAATTACTTGTCTTCAATTATTCTTTTTCTTCTTTTGGTATGCTTGTTATTACATTGGTTCTCTTCTCAACTCTTCCATCCCATGTTTCCTCTTCTATGAACTGCACATCTCTATGGATTATAACCTTCTTGATTAATGGATTATGAATATTGTAACCCTTTGATTAATCATTGTATCCCACAAATATGAATTTATCCCCCTTATTGTCCAAATTCTTCTTTAATTCATCTAGGACATGCATAAGTCATGCATCCAAACACTCTCATGTGAGTGACACTATGCTTTCTTCCACTTCATGCTTATTCAAGAATTATATTGTTGAAACTTCTAGTTGGACACCTATTTATATTGCATGTTGTGTAAGAGACAAATTTAGCCCAATACTTATTTTGCAAATTCTTTTCCTTCAACATATTTCTTGTCATTTCCATAATTTTTCTATTTTTCCTTTCTACAACACCATTTTTCTAAGGTGTATATGTTGTTTGTAAACTATTTGTGAATACCATGCTCCCTACAGAACTGAAGGAAATCGTTTGATATTTATTTACAACCTTTATTAGTCCTTATAACTTAGATGTAGTGTCCACTTTTCTTCTCAACAAGTGCTTTGTATTGGTGGAAGCACTCAAACACTTCATTTTGTTATCTTAAAAAGTAGACCCATGTCTTCGTTGTATAATCATTTATGAATGTCAAAAAATAATAGTTGCAACCAGTTGATGGTGTTTGCATTGGTCCATATAAATCTGAATGGACAATATCCAAGGGTTCCTTTTTTGTTATTGACTTTCCTTTTGGAAATTATTCTCAATGTTGTTTTCCCAAGATGTATCCTTCATATAAGTTGTCATGTTTTTCTATGAGTGGAAATCCCTTCACCATGTATTTCCTATGCAACAAATTTTAGCCTTGAAAATTAAGATCAACAAATCTTGAATGCCATAACCTGTTTTCATACTTAACCTCTACTTGAAAATTTATTTGTGTAACAACAAATACCTTTCTTCCATATTCTTGTGAATTCGTTGACAGTTGTTCTTGCACAACTTCTTTCTTCAAATTCGAAAATATACTTCTAAAATATATTTCTTCTCCCCATTCTTTGTTTCAATGTTGACTCTTCCTTTGCCCATAATAGACACTTTATTATCAATCCCTAATGTCAGTTTAGATTTCACACTTTCATATAGATTGGAAAACATTTCTATGTTCCTTGTAACGTGGTTGTTGCACCCTGAATCTAAAAAACATACATCTTTTTGCTTCTCTTGTGCTACATTGTAGGGTAAAAACATGTTGTCTTGCTTCTGATTTTCCTTTGCGAAATTTGCATTTTGTTTGTTACTAATATCATGTTGTTTCTTCCTACATTCATTTGCATCATGTCCATACTTCTTACAATAATGACATTGAACTTGAGATTTATCATACCTCTGACCTTGTGCTTGATTTTTTCTTGGACATTGACTTGGATTTTGATTGCTGCCTCTTCCATTTGAGCTTGAAGGTTTATTTCTTCCACCTTTGTGTGGAATTATTCCTCCTCTTGTGGAATTTAATCTTCCTTTTTCTCTACCTTGACCAATGGAAACTTATGTCTTGAAGGTATGTTCGAATGAAGTATTTGATGTTCTATTCAACCTATTATCATGAGAAAGCAGTGATGCTTGAAGCTCATCCGCTAAAAATTGTGAGAGATCCTTTTCCTCTTCTATGGTCACCACAATAGGGTTAAATATTGATGGAAAAATCCTCAAAATTTTCTCAACCATCCTCCTATCTTCAAGTGTCTCACCAGACACCTGATTTGAGTAAACAATGCAATAAATTGTGTGAAAAATGAGTATATATTCTCAGACTCTTTCATACAAATTGTCTCAAAGTCTCTCCTTACAATTTGTAACATGGTTGTATTAACTTTTTCCATGACTTGATAGGTTGTCTAGAGAATATCCCAAGCTTTATTGGACTTTGGTGTTGTTGCAATACTTGGAAATTTGCTCTCATGCACAAATTGAAAGATGAAGAAGAGGACTTTAGAGTCCTTCCTATTATCTCTCAACAAGTCTCTTTCATATTATAACAAAGCATTGTATGTTGTTGCATCCCCTGGTTCTGGGAACCGATTCTCCACCAAATACCAAATATCTTGAGAAGAAAACAAGGCCTTCATTGTGATAGCCCAATAGTCATAATGTTTGCCATTGAACTAAGGTATTTGTGTGTTGGTCATGCTTGTGCATAATGTTTCTTCCATATTTGACTATAAAAAAATTCTTGAACTTTCTCTAATACCATTGTTTGTTTTCAAGGACGAGAAGAAAAATCCATAAATTTTTGCAGAGTAAAATCACATTGTAACGACATATAAAAATATATCAAAGTAAAACAATGTAACAACACGTTGTAAAACCGAATAAAATAGGGGATGCATAGTAAAATTAGAAATATGACTCTTTGAATGACTGTGTAACTAAAATACTTTCTATTAATTTCATGAATAGATGAAATGATTACAAAGATAAAAACTAAGACTTCTAACTCACTGTTGTGAAAAGCATAACTTTTACACACTCCAACTACTCTTTGTTATGTGCATAATACACTGTATCAACTAGTAAAACTATACATTATAATTCTTTCTTATTTTCTATATACTTTCAATCCCCTGTGAAAATATCACCACCATAAAGAATTATGGTGTTACATTAATATAAAAATATGGAAACTTCAAATGACTTGTGTGTAAACTTTTTTTTTTCATGACAAGGAAAACAATAAAAGCAAGTTATACGTAGACAGTCAGATAGATTAATTCTTTGTAGTTTCATTTACTTTGTGGTAACAAACTAGGCTTAATAGTCACCAATTCTATGTCATCAGGCCTGCGAAACATTAATTTGACATTTATTCAGTTGAAAACCAAAATCTGCTCCTGACTGTAAAATATTGTTTTCTTGATCTGCTTGTGTACTTTCCAAAACAAGTTGATGTGATTCATTTAATGTTGTGGTTGGGAGTAGTTCTCTAATACAACGGATCCCACCACTAGAGGATTAATATCTAAAGTACCTTTGTATGATAATACATGGTTGGGGGATCAGCTTGCTCTGATATTGAGCTCAGGTGTCATCCCTGAGATCTTGAACGAGCTCACAATCTATTCAATAACTTTTCTCTTTTGGCTCATCTTCAGCTACTATGAAAAGCTATTTATTTTCCTATGGATGGATGTCTCTCTAGTGCTGGAGATGGTGGAGAACTAGTTTCATCTGAAGAAAGAGGAAACCTATAATGATCTCCTCTTTAACATCGCCTTCAATGCCTTTGCTGGAATGAATATCATCAAATACATTGAGAGAGCAGCAATGCAACTGCATAGAGAGCTCGTATAAGAAGTTCACGAGACCATTAGGACACATGCATACCTCAACGCGAGGGCTCTTGAGAGCATGGTGTTGATCTGGTTGATAGTGTACCAGGAACTAAGGATAGATCCACCTATACCTCTATAGTATTTGATAGCCAACATTGATTTTGCTATCGAATCTGACAATGGGTTTTATTGGTTGAATAAAGGAATGATTGGCGAGTACCAGCCTTTAGTGACAAATGATCCCAAGGTGTTAAAAAATATAGAAGCGTTTGTGCCCAATCCTTTCATGGGAGAGGAAGGGGGGGATGTTGAAGTATGTTCTCTAGTCCAATAATTATGAAATGAATGAAACTTCAATGGATGACAAGAAAAAAGTGGGGAAATTCATTTTTGTTCTATTGGCTAGGTTGTTTTTGGGGCATTGGGTTTCGAACTATGATTTCAATGTATGTAATTCAACTGTCTCCACCCTATCATTACCTTGATAAGTACCCTTGTATATTTCCCAAGCTTCATGTACCATGGATGCACCTATTATTTTGTCGAAAATAGAGTCATCGACTGAGTTTTGTATCCAACATTTGGCTTTGTGGTATTTCTTTCTAAGTTCAGTAGTTGCATTCCTCTAATTATTGGACATGGATGCACATGCTTATTTGGTTGAATCTACATAGGCAGTCTAAGTTGTATCCCAACACTCTTGGGCTTGCAGGAATGTCTTCATTCTCAAAGACAAACACTCTCGGTTTCTCTCTCAAAGTGTTACATAGTCTTCACTGCATAATTAATGGGTTGGAGCATTCTTAATAGTAGTGTATGTTCTCAATAGATATCCAACAACTAGTCTCCAAGATATAGTACCTCAGGATGCATGGGTATCTAAATAGGTAAATGTATCTCACTTTAGAATTTTTGGATTAGTAGCATTTTCACATGTTCTAGAGAAACTAAGAAATAATCATGATGATAGGAGTGAAATATGCATTTTGATAGGCTATAGTGAGTAGTCAAAGGCCTACATAATTTATAATCCGATTATTAGGAAGTTTGTTTTAAGTAGAGATGCAATTTTTTTTAAAAATAAATCTTGGTCTGATAAAGTTTAGAAAGATTCAAGTAAGTTCTTTTATCCGCCAAAACCACCAATATTGTAGGTTGAAGAAGAGCCATATCATTCTAGAAATGGTACATATTCAAGCAGTGAATCCACCACTGATTCAACATCTTCAAAAGACAATCAGAAAACAAGAAGCTCATTAGAGAAAAATGAGTAGGAGCATGAGTTTTACAAGCAAAATATTTTTCCATTTCTTTCATATCATCCAACCCATTTTGATGAAGAAGTTAAAGAAAAGCATTGGGATGATGCAATGAACCAAGAAAGTTCTACCATAGAGAAGAATAAGACTTGGGAATTAGTTGATCTTCCAAGAGACAAAACCAAAATTGGTGTAAAATGGGTATATAAGACCAATATGAATGAAAAAGGAGAGATTTAGAAACATAAGGTAAGGATGGTTGCCAAAGGATTCTCACAGAAGTTTGGTGTCGACTGTCGTGAAACCTCTGCTCCAGTAGAAAGATTGGACACTGTCAAAACCTTTTTGTCCAAAACATCTCAACAGAAATTGAAAGTCTATCAACTTGATGTAAAATTTGGCTTCCTAAATGGTATATTGCATGAAGAAGTTTATGTTAGGTCCCTATAATAGTATTGATTCCCCCATTACTATTGTCATTGTATCCCTTATTGTTGTTGTTGTGCCCCTATTGTCCCCATATTGTTATTATTATTTTTTTTTAACGAAGTCGGATACTTTTGGTATTATAAAATTAGAAACTTAGAACAGATACATAGGGGTCCTGAGTAATGGCATAGAGGAGCAAAACTGGGTACGCAGACCCTTTAACCTCTTTTCTGCCAAAAATGCTGAAATTAAACAAACAACGGCTATATTGCCTGACATATGCCCCACAGAGCAGACAGAATTTACAGACCATAAGGACTTTTTTGAGTGACTGAGATGTCGGGGAAAGGTTCTCTTCGGGCGCCACTGGCTTTCATGGAGGCCTCAGCTTGGAAGCTTTGAGTGAGGGCGCGGATTTGCTCCATAGCTTCCTCCAAGTGACTGCATCTACCCTGCAAGTTTTCAATTTCCGCCTTTTGTTTTTCGAGCTTCTTTCTCTTAGTTCTGGAGTCTGATTCGTAGTCCTCCTTCAATTCCTTGAGCTTACTCCTGAGCCTATTGATCATGAAAGTGTGGGTCTCGCACATCGTGCAGTCCTTGCTAAAAAGCCCGTCAATGTTGATGGCTGGCTCCGGAGGGTTCTGCTGGGCTGGCTGATCTGCCATGGTGATTGGAGGGAACAACGAGACAGAGCAGAGGGGAGAAGACTTGAAGATGATGAGCACAAGGTGAGGAGACTGATAAAGAAAGAGCGTAGGGCGCAGAAGTGAGGGGAGAGACCTCTGGGGAGTCCAATCTCTGCAGCTGCCCAACAAAACTAAGTCAGTATTTAAAGAGAACTTTGAATTGAAATGAGGAGTTACCAGATGCGTGGGCCTCGACTCTGACTCTCTGTTGCTGATGTCGAAGTTCACAAACCACTTCAAACTGTGCTGAGGAGTAACCAAATGCGTGGGCCTCGACTCTGGCTCTCTGTTGCTGATGTCGAGGTTCAGAGAGGGGTCTCTTGGGAGGAAACTGAGAGCGAAACCGCAGCCAGCAGTATCATCAACAGAAAAGAGAGGTGGAAGACCCCAGCGCTTAGAGGGAAGGCCTGGGGATGCCTTGAACACCTTGAAACTCCTGAGAGAGTAAAAGGCACTGCGCGTGGAGTTGGGGGGCGCCTGGTTTACTTCAGCACTCCTGTTAGTAGTAATGCTATTTACTGAATGAGACTCGATGCAAGCTTGGGGCGAAAGACTCGGAGCAAGACTGATAACTTCAGAGGAGGGAGGGGGAATATAAAGGGGGAGGGAGAGGCGCAGTCTGGTCGAGGTTTTTCCCTCAGAAACCGAGGAGGGGTCAGAGAGCAGATTTAGAGTGAGATCTTCCTGAGGGATGAGGTGATTGGTACCAGATTGTTCAGGATCAAGCTCACGGGGAAGGGGTGGAAGAATGGCGCAGAGGACAAGGGAAGTGATGGAAGGCGGCTGCATGTGAGAAGATGAGGGATCGAGGATTGAGGAGGCGATACTGAGGAAAATCATTTGGATTATTTTTTTAAAGCTGTCCTGGGGGCTCTGATGGGAGAGAGGGGACTTAAGGAATAGCTCTGACAGAGATAGAGTCATCCATACAGACCTGGCCTTGCTTTAGTTTGATAGCTTTGTTTGCAAGGGAATCCGCCTCAGCATTATGCTCTCTAAGAACATGCCTGAATGATATTTCTCCCAGATCACTCAGATTATCCATTATCCTGGTTTTGTTGTTGTTTAGACCTTCCTTGATGAACTTTTTCCCTGTATTCATAGAGGAGATTATGATGGCCGAATCCCCTATGATGATGGCATTCCTCAGGCCTTTTTCTGAGAGAATAGTGGTGCCCGGGAGCAGGCTGTAAGCTTCTGCTGAGTTGTTTGTAGCTTCCCCAAGACCCCATTCATAACTGCAGATAAGAGTTCCATGTTGATCTTTTATTATGCCTCCTGCACCTGCTGCTCCAGGATTATGCTTTGAAGCTGCATCGAAAAAGAGGGTGGGGCGGTTTTGAGCGCTGATCCATTGGAGGACTTCTTCTTTGGTTCCCCTGAGCTTCCAGGAAGTTTGTTTCATGTGAGCTTTGCTTTTAGGCGGAGGATTTTGGGAGTGACAGATTTTGAACTTGTTGTACCAGTCCTTTTCCTCTTGAGTCCAGTTCGTCTGGTCAAGAGTGGCAATGTAGTTCGCGCTGACTGTTTCAGATATGCTGGCGGTTGTTTTTGCTATGATTGTGCCCATTCTTGGTTGGATGTTGTTGAAAATGAAGCTGTTCCTGGCGAGCCAGAGATTCCAACAGAGGGTGGCGGGGATGCATTTCCAGATTCTAATTAAATTGATTTTACCTTTTCTTTGGTGTGGATAATCTTTTTTCCAATTCTTCTGGAGGGAGTGAACCTGATCATATCTTCCCCTAGCTTCCAGGGGACTAGTGAGTTGTTTCCAACAATTCTGAGCCCATGGGCAGAGGAAAAAGGAGTGTTGAATTGTCTCTTCCTCAGCTTTACAGAAGCAACAGATCGATGGGCCTTGGATGCCTCTCTTCCTCAAGTTTTCTGCAGTGAGGATTTTCCCTTTGAGAAGGGTCCAGTTGAAGTGTTTGACTTTAGGGATGCATTCAGATTTCTAGGTGGTTGTGTGGAGATTCCAATTGGAGATTGGGTTTCTGTTCTGGAGGGATTTGTACCCTTCCCTAACTGAGAAAGACCCTCCACAGGGATCCCAGATGTAAGAGTCTTCTTTTTCTTTATTGACTGGTGTTGTTCCTAAAAGGGAAGACTTTAGTTTGAGCCAGAAATCTTCAAGGTCCTGGGGTAAATGCAACTCTTGCCAATCTCTCCATCTATTGTGGTTCCAAGAGGAGATGTCATAAAGAGTGTTTATCCTTCTAGCTTCCATCCAATTCTGAAGAGGCCTTAGCTCAAGTTGGAGGTTCCTTGGGTTGGTGTTCATAATCATGTCAACCCAGATTTTTGTATCCTTCCCATTGCCCGGGTGCTTGGACACGTTCTCCCTGAAATGTGGCAGGACTTTTTTAATTAGTCGCCAAACTGAGGTGCAAGGTCTGTCGATTATTGGCTCATTGAGAATGTTAGAGTTTGAACCGCTGAGGTATTTTATTTTTATGGCCTCCACCCACCAGGATCCCTTGCTTGAGATAATCTTCCATATCAGTTTTAACCCCATGGCCTGATTGGAGAAGCTAGGTATTTTTATTGAGAGACCTCCTTTTTCATAAGGAAGGGAGACCTGCCCCCAGTTAACAAGGCTGAATTTTTTAGTGTCCTGCTTGCCTCCCTGCCAGAGGAAGCTATGCATTATGAGTCCCATATGCTTGTGAATGCTTGCTGGGGCCATCATAACCGCATATTGGTAGATTGGCAGTCCTGAAAGGACGGCCTTTATAAGGATTGTTCTGCCTGCAAGATTTAGCGAGGAGACTCCCCAGCTTTGTAGGAGGCCTCTCATCTTCTCTATGTGTTTTGTCCAGACTTCTGCTTTTATGTGTTCCTTTGCCAATGGTAATCCCAAGTAGGAGAAAGAGCTCCAATTTCTTTGGAGAGGGATGTCGAAGATGTGGGATACACTTTGTTGAATTTGATGAGGCACATTCCAAGTATAAATTTTGCATTTTCTGTTGTTTAGTTTTCCCCCTGAAACTTGAAGGAAGGTGTCCAGGACTCTTTTGAATCTCCTTGCCATCAAGCTGGAAGCTCCCCCAATTAGAAGAGTGTCGTCTGCGAATAGTGAGTGGTTAATCTCCTTTATTCCTCTTTCAATGCTTATCCCCAATATCTCTCTCTTAAGGCGGAGATCTTCGAGGTGAGTACTTAGAGTTTCAGCGATAATTATAAAAAGAAAAGGGGAAATAGGGCACCCTTGCCTAAGTCCCCTGGTGCTTTTGAAGGAATTGCCTGGGCGGCCGTTGATCAACGGGGCTGTCCATGGGTCGGAGATACATCCTCTTATGATATCAACTACGTTAGAGGAGAAGCCAAATTTTCTCAATGCTGCTCTTAAGAAGGAGTGATCCACTCGATCAAAAGCATTGGCCATATCCAATTCGATGATCATGCCTCGTTCTCCTTTGATGAGGCTGTTGTGAATTGCTTCCTGAATAAGGATTACGTTGTCTATAATTTGTCTCTTGGGGACAAAGCCTCCTTGATTCTCAGAAATGATGATGGGGAGGAAGTTCTTGAGCCTGTTGGCGATGATCTTTGTGATGATCTTGTATGAGACATTGCACAGAGATATGGGGTGGAATCTGTCAAATGATTTGGGGTTAGCTTCCTTGGGTATCGGTGCAATGTGAGAATATTTCGTGTAGTCCCCCACCTTATGCTTTCTGAATGCATTTTTCACCATTCTCAGAAAGTCCTTTTTTATGGTTTCCCAGTGTTGTCTGTAGAAAGCTACCGAAAATCCATCCGGTCCCGGGGCCTTGTCTTGTTGCATGCTGAAGGTGGCTTCTCTTATTTCCTCTTCGGTGGGCTCTTGTTCCAGCTCTCTGTTGTGGCCCTCTTTGATTTTTCTTTCAATTAAACTTAGAAATGTTGTGCTGTCATGATGTTGAGGATCTGCTGTAAGGAGAGCCTGAAAGTGGTCGAAGGCTGCCTTTTTTATCTCTTCTTGGTCATGGAGGTCTCTCCCTTCCACTTCTATTTTGTCGATCTGATTTCTTGCCCTTCTTGTCTTGACATTATTATGGAAGAAAGAGGTGTGCTTATCCCCTGCTTTCAGCCAAAGGCAGCGGGACTTTAGTCTCTGATCCTCTTCCTCAATATGGTTTTGCCTGTATAGCTCCATGAACATGCTCTTTTCTTTTTCGATGTCATCAGTTGTGGGCTGCGATTGTTCTTTCTCTTTGTGCCATCTCTCTATTTCCGAGAGAAGATCGTTTCTCTTCTTTCTTTCGGAGCTTGCCAGCTCTCTCGCCCACTGTTTTATGGCAGACTTTAGATGTTTTAATTTGGTTTGCCACACGTAGTGAGGTGAACCGAGGATTTCTTTAGCCCACTGATTTTGCACAAGAGCGCAGAATTCTTTGTAGTTGTCCCAGTGCTTGTTGTATTTAAAAGGAAGGGGGCCTAAATTTGTTCCTTTAGTCAGAGAGAGGGCCACTGCTTTATGGTCTGAGGCTGTTCCATGGATTTTGTAGCTTTTAATTGCCTGGAAGTTGCTGGCCAACCTTTCCTGTATTAAAAATCTGTCTAACCTTTCTTTGATGTTCTGGGAACCTGCTCTTTTATTGGACCAGGTGTCTTTGCCATTCGATAGAGGGGTATCTATCAGGTTGAAGAGCTTAATTATTGTTTCAAGCTTGTCTCTGAATGGATCTGGGTGGAAGTTACCTCCGAATTTTTCCTCCACCTGCCTTATTAGATTCATGTCACCCCCAATGATTATTTGACTACTTTGAATGGAGGAGAGGTCTACTTCTAAACTATTCCAACAGCTGGTTTTGTCTCTGTAGTGATTGGGTGCATAAATGTTGTATATGAAATAGACCTCTTGAGTGTTCTTATTCCTTAAATCTGTTCTTATCCACCAGTTGCATAGCTGAGAGTTGCTGATTTCCCACTTGTTTTTGTTCCATAGAGTGCCTATTCCCCCTGAGGCCCCATCTGAGCCTTTTGAGATGCCTGAGTAGTTTTTGAATCTTTGTGTTTGCGAAGTGAAGTCCTGCTCGGTTGATTTGGTCTCTTGGATTAGGAAAATGTCTAGCTGTTCCTGAGTCAATAGATCCTTAATTGCTTTTATCTTTAGGGAGGAACCCATTCCCCTGCAATTCCAAGAGACCAAATTCATTATTTCCCCATTGTTGGGTGGAGTCCTGCTTTCTCCTTGGCCTTCTCGCCATTTCCTTTTAGCTTGCCTAGAAAAGAATCCATGGGTTGCTGGGATCCGGTTGCCATCTCCTTAGCAGCTGCTTCATCTCTCAGCTCTTTGTTTGTTTTTCTGCCAGCTTTTCTCGGAGGGTCAGAAGGTTGGTTCGCTTCTCTTGATTTGTTTCTGGTTTGGATTCTTTCAATGGTAGGGGTGGGAGAGAGAGGAGGGAAAGAGCGCGGAGAAGCAGGGCGGGGGGATTGAGGGGGGGAGGGAGGGGCCTCTGCAGACAGAGATTCAAAGGGATTGAGGGAGGGAGGGAAGTCTGAAAGGGTGGGGGGGGGGAGGAGGAGGGGGAGGGGGAGGGAGGCTTGAAGTCTGCTGGGCTGAGGAGCTGAAGCCCAGATTGAGCTTTTTTCTTTTCACTTGTTCCCAAGAACCGCCTGCATTTTCCTCATTATGCTCCACATCAATTACTTTTAGCTTACTACATCTATTGGCAAAATGGCCGTACTCGTGACATACCTTGCATTTAAAAGGAAGTTGTTCGTAGTCCAGCTGCTGGATGTGCATCCATTGGTCCACCTTGAGTTTGATTGCTTCGGGCAGTCCTTTCCCGAGGTCGACCTCAACGCAAATCCTTGCGCATGCATGCATGTTCTCCCTTGGTTCTGATCTGTCTATGTATTTTCCGACTGCATTGCCAATAGCTTTGACAGATTCGTCTCCCCAGCATTGAAGGGGGAGATGAGGCAAGCGCACCCACACCGGAACTGCATTTGGGATGTCCATTTCTGGGTCGAAGTCTGGGGTCCATCTGTTCAGGTAAAGCCCTCTCGTATCCATGAAGTAAGAGCCATTGCGAAAGATGAGGCTCTTGTCTTCTTTTGATTCGAATAGGAAGGTAAAAAATCCTCTCCCGCAGAACCTGATGGCGATCTTTCCTTGGATCATTGGGCTCCAGTTTCGCTCCACCCATTTTTGCACAGTGTGAGGAGAAGGCCAAAGGCTTGTAAACTGACCGACGAGTCCTCTTTCAGATAGTGCTATTGCCGATTTTCTCGGGAGGGAAGGAGGAAGAATAACCTCAGGGATCTCATCTAATTTCTTGATAAACTTCGAGAGGGAGGGACGGGGTTTGGGATCCAAGGGAATAGAGAGAAGCGAAGCAAAGGCTTCCTCAGGAGACTCAGAGAGCGGGGGCGGGGAGGCGGAGCCTGCCATTGCAGGCTTGCCTAAGAGGAAGAGGGCGAGCCAACCTTTATGCGGCCATACCCCGCAAAGGAGGCAGAGGCAAAGAGGCGCCCAGGGCAGAAACGCGGATCCGAGGGGAGCAGGTAGGCATGAGGAGAGGCTGGAGCAGAGCGGCAGAGCCCCTGCAGGCGGGGCCTGAGGAGACCTGCGCAAGCAGCAGGCTAGGTCAGACGGGGGCAGGGCGCGCGTGCAGCTAGTCCACAGCTGAAGCCAGCATTTGAAGAAGAATATTAATGGTACATATGTATTATTTGTTGATGGACTAAGAAATAACCTGTTCCCCCATATTGTTATTATTGTGCCCCATAGAAGCCCACTATTGTTATTTTTCTGCTCTTATATTATTATTGTTAGGTCAACTTTGGTTATATTGTGACCCCTTAGAATCCGATATATGGAAATGAGGTTTTATCATTTGTACCATCCAAGAATTGTTCATTTGTGTAATGTAAAGGAGGTTTAACCCTCAAAGAGGCTAGTTTCTAAGTTGTTGATCTATATTTTCTACGTTTTTGTGAGCTGGTTTCGTAACATTTGGTATCAAACCTTTGGATTCTAGGGTTTCGCTGCTCGAAATAGGTCATCGTGACATTTTTGCTATAACTATTTCGCTATGAAGTTTCATAAGCTAAAAAAAACCATTTGAGAAGAAATCGGTTTGAACCTTGGGTCCATATTTCAGATCTTTTCTCGCTATTTTTTCAGAGCTATAATCTGAGGAAGTTAAGGTTTTTGCAAGCTCCAGAATTTCATCTCAAACAAGTCATTGTGGAAGTTTCACTATAATTTTTTTTCTATGAAGTTTCAGACTCTGAAATTAAAACTCGTTTGAGCTGAAATCTTGGTGACGCTCGGGTCCGAATTTTAGATCTTGCCTTGCTGAATTTTTAGAGTATAATCAGAAGAATTTAGGGTTTTTTCAAACTCTCGAGTTACATTCTAAACAAGTGACCTTGGAAAAAGCCTCATAACTTTCTCTCTAAGCGTTAGATTGAAATTTCATCAGAAGATATAGAAATAAGACGGATTGTACTTTTTTGTGTATTAGTTTTAGGTTCAAAGGTCCAAATAGTAACACAGGGCACTTCGTACAAGTTCGCTCTACTGATTTCAATCATACTAGTGGCATTAGAAAGAGGGCACAGAGGGATATTGCAAGTTGCAATTTCAGACCTTAGATATCTAAAATTACAGAGTTATAGTCGTTCAATATCAAGCTCCTACAAAGTGAAAAAAGGTGTGTAGTTTTGTTTAATTTTTTCATAAGTTTGGTTTCACAAATTAGTTTGACGGAATTCAAAGTGCATAGTGAAGCATTATTATCAGTGATTGATGCCCCAAAGAAACACCTAGTAAGAAACCTAAAATATCTAGCATGACACATGAATAAGAGGAAGAAGTGCAATATGATATATCAAATTACAAGAACAAGTGCAACAAATTTCACTGGCACCAAAAGTGACAGAAGCTAAGATGTATGATTTAAAGAAAGGTGTAGAAGCTAAGATGGATGATTTAAAGAATGTCGTAGAAGCTAAGATGGATGGCATGGAGGCTAAGATGGATGATTTAAAGAAGGGCATAGAAGCTAAGATGGATGGCATGGAAGTTAAGATGGATGATTTGAAGAAAGGCGTGGAAGCTAAGATGGAAGATTTGACAAGAATTCTACAAGAAATGATTACTGATGGTGAAAGAGTAGTAAAGGAAACTCATGGTGAGAAAAAAATAAATGTTAATCTTGATTTCATAGACTCTAATGTTGGATCAAAGAACCACAATGTTCCAAAGATCGATTTGAGGAGGTTTGATGGCAAGGATCCCGC
This sequence comes from Pinus taeda, assembly GCA_000404065.3. Lineage (NCBI taxonomy): Eukaryota > Viridiplantae > Streptophyta > Pinopsida > Pinales > Pinaceae > Pinus > Pinus taeda. The sequence continues at coordinate 167,113 of APFE030765564.1, forward strand.
AACATGGATACTATAGATGGAGCAATTTTTTTATCTCCATAATGTCCAAAACACACAAAAGGTACACATTGCAACTTTATATTTGGAAACAAATCGGTTTGTATTGTATTGATGGCTTTTCTCTCATAAACAAATTGTCACTTGGGCTATTTTCACGGATGAAATGATAGCACATTATGAAGATACAAAAAGAAACTCTTTTTTTAGCCAATTTATAATTCTCAAACAAAAGGGTTCAATAATGGAGCACATTGAGGATTTCCAAAAATTGAATATAAGGGTAAAAGATACTCTAGAGGAGCATGGGATTGATGTGCTCATATGGACTTTAAAGGATAGCATCCAACATGAGGTTCGCCTTTGGGAAATGATTCATTGGAGAAGGTGTCCAGGTTGGAAAGAAAAATGGAAAGTAAAATTATGGCAACAAGGAAGCCTACGACTCATAATCATCAAGATGGAAGTGTTTTTTCCCCTAGCCATCCACAACCTACAAGGTTGACATCACAATAATTGGAATAAAAGAGAGAAAAAGGGCTTTGTTATAGTTGTGATAGAAAATACACTAAAGGTCATAAGTGTGCTAAGAAGAAATTATTTTACATATATTGTGAAGAGGAGGAAGAAAAGGAATAAGAAACGTCAAAAGAATAGGATATACACGAAGAACAAACCTTAGAGAAAGAACAAATGAATTTGACCATATCTTGTAATGCATTGGCTGGAATTACCACTCCTCAAACTATCAAGATAGAAGGGCATATCAACAAGAAAAATGTAATAGTGTTGATTGATTCGGGCAGTACCCATAATTTAATTCATTGTAAGATAGCCAAGGAATTGAATTGCTTCCTATATCCAGCACCATAGTGTCAAGTGATGGTTGCAAGTGGAGGAACCATAAATTTCTCAGGAGAGTTCCATATTATCAAGATATCCATGGGAAAATGTGTATTGAATAACCCAATTCTTTCCATTCCGCTGGGTGGTGCTGATGTTGTACTAAGAGCCAAGTGGCTACAACCCTTGGCTACAATAGCTTTTAATTTTCAGGAAATTTTCATGAAATTTTCTTCAGAAGGAAAGGAAGTTGCATTAAAGGGTATCACATGGAAACCATGAAGGATAATTAGCTCTAATGAAATAACAAATCTTCTAAAGAAATAACAATGAGGCATAATTGCATAGTTATGTTCACTAGAGGTTCTCACATCGAAATAATTTATTTCTCCAGATATCCAAAAAGTCTTGGATAATCATTAAAAGGTAGTTGAGACTCATAAAGGCCTCCCATATATTCATGATCATGCTATTCATTTGATTAGAGGAAGTGTTCCTCCAAACATCAGGCCTTACAGATATCCTATGCCCAAAAGAGTGAAATTGAACATATGGTTACAGAAATGCTAGCGACTAGTATAATTCAACCTAGTCAAAGTTCTTTCTCTGCTCCAGTGGTATTGGTTCACAAGAAGGATGTATTATGGCGCATGTGTCCAGATTATAGGGAGTTCAACAAGCTCACTATTAAAGATAAATTTCCCATTCCTGTCATTGATGAATTATTGGATGAATTGCATGGATCGATTTACTTCACCAAGTTGGATCTTAGTTCAAGATATCAAGAAATCAAAATGAAGAATAAAGACATTTCAAAAACAACATTTAGAACTCATGAGGGTAATTATGAACTTTTGGTCATGCCTTTTGTCCTTACCAATGCACCTTATACATTTCAAGGTTTGATTAATTCCATTTTCAAACCCTTAGAAAATTTGTGTTATTATTTTTTGATGATATACTAATCTATTGCAAGTCTTGAAAGGATCATGTTCAACATGTTGACAGAGTGCTCAAACTATTGGAGGAGAAACAATTATATGCAAAAATCTCCAAATGTTTCTTCGGAGTACAAGAGGTGGAATATCTGTGTCATATTGTATCTCATGAAGGTGTTAAGGTAGACCTTATCAAAATTAAAACCATTCAGGAATGGGAAATCCCCACATCCATAAAGAATCTACAAGGATTTCGAGGGTTGATAGGGTATTATCCCAAGTTTGTTAAGAATTATGGGAGAGTAGTAGCACCTCTAACAATATTATAGAAGAAAGATGCATTTTCATGGACTCTAGAAGCAACGTTCCAAGCACTGGTCTTAGCTACACCGGACTTCACAAAAATCTTTATTGTGGAATGTGATGCCTCGGGAAATGGAATTGGTGTTGTTTTAATGCAAGAAGAAAGACCCATTACTTTTGAAGGTCACCTAATCAAAGGAAAGTATTTATGCAAAGATATTTATGAGAAGGAAATTTTAGCAATACTACATGCACTTAAGAGATTGTGACCCTACCTAATGGGAAGACACCTCAAGGTAAAAAAAGATAATGATAGTCTTAAATAATTTTTAGAACAAATATTATCTTCAGAAGAGAAGCATAAATGGGTCACAAAGATGTTGGGTTATGAATTTGAAATCATCTATAAAAAAGAGAAGAAAAATGTTGTGGCAGATGCACTCTCAAGAAAGGATGAGGATTTGGAAACATTTCTTTGCGCCATTTCTATTATCCAACCAGATTGGATAAAGAAAGCAACAAATGAATGGAAGGATGATGAAGAAGTGTGGGAACTCATTAAAAAGTTAGAACAAGATCGCAGTACATCTGATACATTTAGCTAGAAAATGTATTTGTTATGGTACAAAGATCGGTTATACCTATGTAAGAATTCCCAACTGAAACGAAAGATTCTTCGGGAATTGCATAACTCTCCCTTAGGAGGGCATTCTAGATTTCTAAAAACCTACCACAGGGTTAAGAAGGAATTCTTTTGGGGTGTCCTTAAATTGGATATTTAAAAGTTTGTGGCGGAATGTTTGGTTTGTCAACAAAATAAAGTTGAAACAACTAAGACCACGGGTCTATTACAACCTTTATTCATTCCAGGCCAACGTTGGGAGGAGGTTTCAATGGATTTTATCGTAGGTTTACCCAAGTCCGAAGGAAAGAGCATTATCATGGTGGTAGTTGACAGAGTTACCATGTATGCACACTTTTGTGCATTATCTCATCCATTTAAAGTGAGTATAGTTTCTGCTTCATTTATGGAAATAATTCAAAAGGTACATGGAAAGCCAAAGATTATTGTGAGTGACAAAGATCCCATTTTCACTTGAATTTTTTGGACAAAACTATTTTCTTGTCTTGGTACTCATTTAGCTCATAGCTCATCTTATCATCCTCAATGTGATGGTCAAACTGAGATAGTAAAAAAATGTTTGGAACGATATCTTCATTGCTTTGTCTCTGATAAATAGACACAATGGGTCAAAAGGTTGTCATTGGCTGAATGGTGGTATAGCACTTCCTTCCATACTGCAACAAAAATGACCCCATTTATGGCACTTTATGGATATCATCCACCATCCATCACATCATATCTAAGAGAAAATTCTAACATTCAAGCAGTGGAAGATCACATCCAGCATCAACAACAAGTTCTCCAACTCTTAAAGGATAACCCCACTTTGGCGCAAAATAGAATGAAATAGCGGGTAGATCAACATCACAGCGAAAGAATTTTTGATGTAGGTGATTGGGTATTCCTATGGATACAACCATATAAAAAAATCTCCCTCAAGCAAGCTAAGAATGATAATGGATTATCACCAAAGTATTATGGTCCATACAAGGTGTTGCAAAAGATATGAACTACGACATACAAATTGGAGCTTTTTGTAGCTCCCCGAGTGCACCCAGTTTTCCATGTGTCACGTTTAAATAAGGTTATAGGTGACAAGCTCCCAGTTATAACAATATTTCCAGAACTTGATGAGGAAGGAAAAATTGTATTGGAACCTGAAGTAGTGAAAGAAACAAGAACTCGACAACTACGAAATTGATCAATTTCAGAGTATCTCATCAAGTGGAATAACTTACCCATTAATAATTCCATATCGGAGGGCAAGAATTTTATATAGAAGCATCCATAACTACTCAAGCATTGAAGACAACAATTTTTCTAAGGAGAGGGGCATGTTAGGTCCCTATAATACTGGTGATTCCCCCATTACTATTGCCATTGTATCCCTTATTGTTGTTGTTATGCCCTATTGTCCCCATATTGTTATTATTGTGCCCCATAGAAGCCCACCACTATTATTTTTGTGCCCTTGTATTATTATTGTTAGGTCAGCTTTGGTTATATTGTGACCCCTTAGACTCCTAATATAGAAATGAGGTTTCTTTCATTTGTATCATCCAAGAATTGTTCATTTGTGTAATGTAAAGTAGATTTCCCCCTCGGAGAGGCTGGTTTCTAAGTCATTCATCTATCTTTTCTATCTTTTTGTGAGTTGGTTTCATAACAGTTTATGTAGAGTAGCCTCTTAGTTTTAATGTTCCAGGATAAGATCATAAGGTATACAGATTGCAGAAAGCTTTATATGGTTTGAAATGATCTCCCAGAGCTTGGTACAATCGTATTGACACCTATATCATCAAAAGTTGTTTTTGTAAGAGCAATCATGAGCCAACTTTTTATACCAAAATGGATGAACGTAAAATTCTTATTGTATGACTTTATATAGATGATCTCCTTTATGCAAGAAATATGATGTTAGAACATTTCAGAGCATCAATGCAAACAAAGTTTGATATGACAGATCTAAGAGTCATGAAATAATTCTTAGGCATTGAAATTAACCAATCTGCTAATGGAATTTTTGTTGGTCAACAAAAATACTGCACTGCTATCATCCAAATGTTCAGAATGATCAATTGCAAACTTGCAGATACACCAATTGCTCAAGCCACAAAATTGAGCAAAGAAGATGTAGCACCACTAGTTGATTCCAAACTATATAAAAGTCTAGTTGGTAGCTTGTTATATCTCACTTCAACTATACCTGATATTATGTTTGTAGCAAGTTTTGTCTCTAGTTTTATGTAGTCGCCCAATATTTCTTATTGGAAGGTTTTAAAAAGGATCTTAACCGAAAGTTTTATTAAGATAAGGAAAATAACAATCCTTGATGCTTACGGTTTCAAGTTATGGGAAAGCCTGACTTTTTTTAATAGCGTAGTCTAAAAATTATATAAATTAGCTCAGAAAATAATGAAAATTTGGGTGAGATTATGATAAAATTTAATTGAATTTTTTGGAAAGCTAAGTTATTGCTGTCAAATTTCAGAATTTTGAGTAGCTTAGGAATTTTTTATGGTTGTAGATCCATTTCCACCATAAAATGATTCAAACACTGCAACATTATGATTTTTGAATTTTTTATCCAGATTCCAACAAAAAAATATGTCATCTAAGGCATCAATACAATCATGATAATGTACGCAAAGCTATGGTCATCACGACTACTGTGAATCCATAAATATTTTTAATATGGTAACAGTGGCAGTGATGAGAGGCCGGGGTAGAGAATTATGGAAGCAGAATTGAGTCGTATGAGGAGAGGGATAAGGGGGAAGGGGAAATTGGTAGTATGGATGACTGCATTCACTCTGCGGTCACCCTGGAGTTGAGACTACCCTCTTCTAGTGTGTGTGTCTCGGTATCTACTAGAGAAGGTGCCATGTGAATGAGTATTAGATGGAGGAGAGGAGGGAGAAGTGGATTTAGGGCTGGGCATAGCGGGAGGACGAATGCTTCCGCCATGACTACCCACTCTTCTGCTGCGCATGCGGTGTCGAATGCCCACCATGACTGGATTAATAATAGGGCTGACACTTGGGGAAGGAGGGAAATTACTGGGACTATAATGGTTGTTCGGAGGAAAAACAAAGGGGTTCCGAGCTTGATTCAACTTATAGTGGGTCAATTGGGAGAAATGATACCCATTTCTCACATCCACACAGTTGAGAAACCAACATCGTCTGCCGATGACAATGCGAGAGCTTGGCTCCGTAGCCTGAGAAGGGCAAGAAAAGTTTATCAGGGGAAGGAATAAATAATTATGGTCTATGGAGGCCATATCCTTATGCTTGTTATAGATTTCGTGACTTGAGCACCATGTTAACGGTGCCTGCAAGTCACCATGAAATTTCCATAAATCACCTTGGGAGGGGACGCAGGTGGCCATGTGGCCAAGATGCCCATCGCCTTCAATCTAATCACCATTAATTGTATTATGATCACCTACATCTGGGTGTGCTTCTTCACTCTGTACAATTCATTGTAATCCTTTATCTAGGATGCAGTGGCAATAGTGTTAAGCAAGCTAGTATGTAGGGTCCGGCCAGTGCCAACCTCTGTATTAGCTAGGAGATTAGCCACTTTGTTGCCATCTCTATGGATGTGTTTGAAGGTCACTTGATCTAGATTTAAATAGGAACGCAACAAAATACAGATATAACCATATACACAAATATGCAGCGGAAATAATACTTCATTTCATTAATGGAAAATACTGAAATATGCTTACAACCAAAAATGCAAATAAACCAGCTAGGGCGATGGTAGCTTATCTATGAGAAGAGATGTGGTGACTACATGCCTCTGAACTATGTTACAATGAGGCTCGAAGGCCTATTTATTGTTGAGAAACAATGAAA
>APFE030765564.1:174836-185290 GCA_000404065.3 Pinus taeda
GAAACTTGTGTGGCACCCGATGTTGATCATGTCGCTGCTTGTACTTGGCATTTGATTTCTCAAGAATGTCATCGACCTGCTGGCGAATATGTTGGATGCGCTCAATGAAGCTGGTGGCCTTATCTGTTTCGAACTGGACATGAGATGAATTAATGTGAGTAGCTGCAAGTGGCATGGCCACATCAATAGGGCATAGTGGCTGGAATCCCAAACCCACCTGAAAAGGGCTATGGCCTATGGAGCTATGAAGAGCTTGGTTGTAGCTGTGTTGAACATAGGGGAGGCTCTCGTCCCATGTGCGTGGATGCTTTGAGTTATACATGTGCATAATGTGCACAATCATCCTATTGACAACCTCTGTTTGGCCATCAGTTTGAGGATGGAAGGTTGTGGACATAGTGAGTTTGGTGTCCAGCATTGACCAGAGACTGGACCAAAATGTACTGAGGAACCGACTATCCTGATCTGAGATGATATACTGTGGGATCCCAAAGTGCACCCATACTCGTTTAAAGAAGAGTTTAGCAGTGGATTTTACTGTGATATTCTTCTTGCAGGCCGCCATAATGGCCATCTTTGAGAACCTGTCAACGACCACAAAAACACAGTCATTTCCATGCTTAGTGGAAGGAAGGCCTGACATGTAAACCATGGAGATGGATTCCCAAGGTCGACTAGGGGTAGGCAACGGGGTATAGAGGCCTTTCTTCTTAATGGTCGGTTTGGCAATGGCACAGCAGTACATGATCGAATGTACTTCCCAACATCCTGTGGAAGATTCGGCCAATAGAAATAATTTTGCAGTACTGCCACTGTTTTCTCGACCCCGAAATGCCCAGCAGCCCGACTGTAGTGTGCTTCCCAAATCATCTTGACACGCTCGCTTGAAGGAACACAAAGGTGACGGAGGTGGCATAACAGGGCATCCTGGAGGTGAAAATCTGCAACATGCCGACCCTCCAAAAGTGTCTAGTATGTGTGGCCGAATTCTAGGTCGCTTTTGTAGAGAAGTGGCCAATCAGAAGTCTCATGCCCACAAGAGTTGAGCACGGTGGTTAACGCCATGATCGATGGTCGACTGAGGCAATATGAAACATTATTGGTGCTACCCTTCTTATATTTGATATTCAAATGGAACTGTTGCAGGTATGTAGACCACTTCTGATGGCGATCATTTTGCAATTTCCCTTGGGTCTGTATGAACTGCAGGGGTCGATGGTCGGTGGGGATGACCGTTTCCTTCCCCAAAATGTAATTCTTCCATTGTCGGCAAGCCTGCACAATGAAATACATCTCTTTGTCATAAGTGGGATACTTTCGGACTGTGTCTGAAAGTGTTTCACTATGATATGCCACCAGATGCCCGTGTTGAGTTAGGGCTGCCCCAATAGCGTAGTCAGAGGCATCTGTCTCGACCTCAAATGGTTGTTGCAAATCTGGTAACGCGAGCACTGGTGCTGTGCAGAGGTGATCTTTCAATTCTATGAATGCCTTCTATTGAGATTCAAACCAAAAGAACTTTGCTTTGGATCCTCCCTTGGTGACTTGACTCAAGGGCCAAGTGATATGAGAAAACCCCAACACGAACCTGCGGTAAAAGTTGGCAAGACCTAGAAAGTTGCGGAGCTCTGTCAAAGTGGTTGGAGATGGCCAATCCCAAATAACTTGGATCTTGGTTGGATCCACATGCACCCCCTGTTCATCAACAATATATCCCAGATACTGAACCTGGGTCATGCCAAAAGTGCATTTCTCCAAATTAGCACACAGCTTGTGTTGCCGCAGTTGTTGGAGGACTTGTCGGATGTGGTGGAGGTGTTCTTCCCAACTTTGGCTGAAGATCAGAATGTCATCAAAGTATACCACTACAAATGAGTTGGTGAATGGCCGCAAGATGTCATCCATTAGCCTCATGAAGGTTGCAGGAGCATTCGTCAATCCAAAAGGCATAACCAACTATTCGAAAAGGCCCTCCTTGGCTTTGAAGGCAATCTTCCACACATCAGAGGGTTCAATTGGTACCTGGTGATATCCTGACTTCAAATCAATCTTGCTGAAATATTTCGCCCCCTTTAGTTGGTCCAGGAGGTTGTCAATCCGCGGGATTGGGTACCTATTACATACAGTGATCTTGTTGAGCGCCTGATAGTCAATACAGAGTCTCCAAGTGCCATCCTTCTTCTGTACCAACACGATCGGGCTCCCACAAGGTGATGAACTCGGACGGATGTGACCTTTCTGCGGGAGCTCCTGAATCTGCCTCTTGATTTCATCATTCTCCAGAATGGAGTGCTGATAAATTGGTCCGTTGGGTAGTGGCACACCTGGGGTCAGATCGATGGAGTGCTTGACCTGACAATGCAGAGGAACCCCTGTGGGGGAGGTGAAGATGTCCTTGTATTCCTCCATGACCTTGTCCATCTGTAGTTGTCATGCAGAGGGGCCCTGTTTGGAGGCTGTGGCCACTATCTTCTTCTTTCCTTGAGGGCGTATCATTAGGAAAACAAATTTCCCGATTTTGGAAACAAGCTTACCGCATTGTTTTGCAGTAATCAAAGAGATGGCGGTAGGTGGTGCTACCTCTGGTATCTTGTACAACTTATTTCCCAATGTAATAATAACAGCACGGGGCCTTGATTCATAAACAGCATGTCGCTTCCACAAGTATGGTTTTCCTAATAATACATCAGAAACTTCAAGGGGAGTAATGTCACACAATACCTCATCCATGAAGGGCTTGATTTTGTATGGAAGGCGACACTGGTGGCTCACGCGAAGATCCCGTCCTTGGTGAATCCACCCGATGATGTATGGTTGTGGATGTGCTGTGGTTGGTAAGCGCAACCGCTTCACGACCTCTCCCGAAATGAGGTTCTTTTGGCTCCCGCTATCAACAATGAACTGTAGTGGGAGCCCTTTACCCACATCTAGGAGTGGAAGAGACGCTCCTCCTCCTCTAGATCTTCAGGTTCATTTTTCTGGATCTTGGCAGTAGCAACAGTGGCGTTGGGATCCGTATCAATGATCTACTTCCCTTTGTCATTCCCCTTGTCGGGTTCTGACTCAGATTCGGAACATGCATCTGATTCAGAAACCTTTATCTCAGCCACTAGTGAATGCTTGGCCCGAAACTCACTTGTGTTTAGAAATATTTTTCGGTGAAATCACATAAAATTTCTTTTGTCGACGCGTTTTGAGCCAACCAGTGTGGTTCATCATCAGGACAAGTTGAAAAACCAATCCAGCTTAGCTTGTTAACAAGCTAAGATGGATTGGTTTTTCAACTTGTCCTGACGATGAACCACACTGGTTGGTTCGAAACGCATCGACAAAAGAAATTTTATGTGATTTCGCCGATTTTTTTTTTCTAAACAATGTTATGGATCACAGAAGTCTAAATTACTCACTTGTGTTGTGAGTGGAGCTCTTATGGAACTCACACCATTTTCCCATGTCCTTCTTTGGCTTCGCGGCACAGTTCTTTGCTTGCAGCTTTGGCGGGTTGTCTTGGGCTGCCCCGCCTTGGCTTTGTAATTTGTTCTGTGGTTTAGGGGCACCTTTCCCTTGCTTTAGATTCACAGATCCAAAGTCTCGCTTCTTTTGTTTAAATTTCTGCTCGACCTTGACGGCATATCGGTATGTTGTGCCAAGCGAGGATATGTTCAGGAATTCTATTTATTCCTAGATGTACTTGTGTAGGGAGCCGCGGTATTTGATTATCAAATGCTTCTCTGAATCCTTGATCCCCAACTTTGTGCGAAGGGTATGGAAAAGATTGGTGAACTCCGGCACGTCTTGGTCCCTTCCCTGCCGCAGCGTGGTCCACTTTATGTATTCATCCTCATAGCTTCCGACAGGGTAGTACTGCTCCTTGATGGCCTCCTGGAATGAATCCCAAGTGGGTGCGGCTGAAAATAGTGAGTCGGTACTTTCATCCTTCTACTCGCAGCAGGTTTCCCGCCAGTCCTTGACATGGGGGGCTGCTTTGAGAAGAGAAAAAACAATCTTTTCCCGACTCGAAAATTCATGAACAGAAAAATAACCCTCTAGCAAATTTAACCAATTATCTACAGCATCTACGTCTATCTGACCCTCGAATATGGGGATTTAAAAATTAACTTGTACCTTAAAGGGCGTGGTGTTTCCAGAGTAGCTTCTGGAAGCCGATGCGTCACACCTCTAGGTAGCCGCTGAAGGATCTGCGCAAAGCTATCCATCATCGCGTTCCTTTGCCGCTCGAGGGCTTCTTCGAGCAAGATTTTGATAGGATCTCCTGCCCCCTCGTCATTCTTCTCATCCACCATGGGAGGCCGTCGGGATTTGCGAGGCTGGTCTTGCAAAGGTTCGATCAGTTCAAGCCCTAACTCCTTATATCCTGACCTCATTGGGGACATGCAAAGAAAAACAAACAAAAAGCAGACCACTCTGATACCACTAATCCAGATTTAAACAGGAACGCAACAAAATACAGAGATAACCATATACAGAAATATGCAGCGGAAATAATACCTCATTTCATTAATGAAAAATACTGAAATATGCTTACAACCAGAAATGGAAATAAACCAGCTAGGGCGATGGTAGCTTATCTATGAGAAGAGATGTGGTGACTACATGCCTCTGAACTGTGTTACAATGAGACTTGGAGGCCTATTTATTGTTGAGAAACAATGAAAAACCCTTCACATCACAAAACCTAACCCTAGAAGATGAAACGCCAAATTGTGGGCCCCGTTTGGGTAAATTGGTACATCAATTTCCGAGGGTCGTAACTTTGGCATATGATCTCCGTTTGACGCGTACGATAGCTCGTTAGAAATATCTATCCGAGAACTACCACTTTGGGAAGGGCACCATTGGTCCATGGACCTATGTTGCCCCTAGATTTCCCAAAAAAACGTCGTTTAGGGCCTCAAAACGGCTCCGGAAGTTCAGGACCCGAAAAACTGCTAAAAATAGTAAGTTGTGCTACAATTAAGGAAACTGAAAATGCTGAGAGAAACAATGATGGGGGTCCATATGGACTTGGTAGGTGGCCACCAATATCTACTTGGATCATCACTGCTCTATTGATGGAGAGACATTGTTCAATGATCTCTAATATTTCCGCCAATCTCTAGCTGATGACCACTTTGTATGACAGCATCCCCTGTAGAATCTGATTAACCATGTTAATGAGAATCTGAGAGTCACATTCAATTAATAGGGGGAAGAAACTGTGAAGTTGAGCTAGAAGAAGCCCCTGCCATTTCCCTTCTAATTCGGCTGAATTGTTCGTATCCTAGCCAATTGAGCCTAGGAAAGTTAGAAGAGGTTTTCCTTTATGATCCCTAAATTCTTCGCCATATCCTTCTTTGAACGAATTGCCTTTGGATGTTCCATCTAAATTTAATTGTATCATATTATGGGGCATAGGGAGCCATTTGTTTGGTATTTTGTAGTGCGAATAGAATTTACTATGATTTTCCTGTACCTGGTTGAACTGAAGATTCCAGTTTGCCCATATATTCTTCCCCTGTGGAATGGAAGGAAAGTCCTCTTCATACCAAGTTTGGAGCATTAATGTTTCCTAAAGGTTTTGGAAAGCATTGTTCCATAGGACTTCTAAAAGTATGGATTGGTCTTTGAAGATACGACTGTTTCTTTCTTTCCATATTGTCTACATGAGAAGCCCTGGGATGATTTTCCATAAAGATTTTAACAGTTTACGCTTATATGGATTGATTTCCCAACTGCGTATGGTGTTGGTAATATCCTCTTTAATTCTTCCCTCTTTTTGGCACCTAAAACTTGCTTTTTCCCAAAGTCTGTTTGCAAAAGGGCAGGATTTCATGAGATGCAGAGGGTTTTCTTCCTGTTGTTTACAGTTGGGGAAAATGGAGGGCCCGTGAAACCTTCTTTTCCGCAGATTGTCCCAAGTGAGTATTTTGTTTTGACATAACAACCAGAGGAAAGTGGAGACTTTTGGCAAAATGCAGGGGGCCCAAACTTTGTTCCAAAGAGGGTCCTTGACTATGCGATTCCTTATTATTAGAGTATATGCCTCTTGGTTGGTGAAATTTCATCGTGCATTGTAACCCCATATTATTATATCCTTCTTACTAGAGAAATGAATTTTCCTATTAATAAGCTCTAGCTCCAATGTTTTTTTAATCGACTCTGTGCCTTGCCTGATAATGTGGTCCGACTTTATCCATTGTCTGTATCCTTGTGTGAGAGTAGGCAACCAATGCTGGCTAACCTTGTCCATCTGATGCTCTTCCCATTCCTGTATTTGGTGGGATTTGATCAAGTCCCTCAGCTTGGGTCTATGTTGCCATGAGTCATCCCAAAACCATGCATTATTGCCATCCCTTATTTCCCAGAAGCTGTGTTGTTGGATTATATCTTTGTGTTGATTTGTCATGTTCCATATTAAGGAACCCTTAACTACTTCTCTGAGTCAAATTAGATCATCTATTAGTCGATTTTTTGCATATTTGGTTGTCTAGAGGGTGGCCTAGAGAGTATGCGGCACTGAGATCCATTTCCACCAAAGATATAACCCCATGACTACATTACTATGTTGAGGATCACGAAGGCCAGTGCCCCCTCAAATTTTTGGAAGGTAGACCGTAGCCCATTTCACTAGTGTCCATTTTCTATTTTGTCGCAATGTTCCCCACATAAAATTCCTCTGAAGATTTTTTATTTTCTTGAGTACCCATTTTAGCGCTACCAGTACTGGAAAAGTATAAATAGGCATGGATTGCAGAACAAATTTCATTAACACTAGACGACTGGCCATATTGAGGGCTCTATAAGTCCAATAAGAAAGGTTAGCTTCCAATTTCTCCAAGAGAAGTTGCCAGGTAGAGTGCTTGAAAGCAGAGTCAGTCATAGGTCCATCCAGATATTTAGAGGGCAGAGAGGCTACCACGAATCCAAAAATATAGGCTATGAAAGACTAAGTGATAGCAGGGGTATGGAAGAAAAATATTTGGGACTTAGCCTTATTAATGCTGGCACCAGAGGCATCTGAGAACTCATTCAAAAGGGACTTTAATTCGAGGGATTCCCAAACTAAGGGATGGCCAAACAACATGTTATCATTCACGAATTGTTGGTGGGTAAAAGAAGGGTTGTTGGGAAGGGAGATGCCTCTGAGCTGCTGGGAATGAAGAGATTTTTTAGTACTTCTTCCTAGCCCTTCTTCCATTAAAAGGAACAGAAAGGGGGAAAAAGGATCTCCTTGCCTAATTCCTCTAGAAGGATGGAAGGGGATGGAAGGGATGACATTGACCAGAATGGAGAAGAAGGTGGAGTTTATAAGACTCATAACCCATCTAACACGGGGAGGGTAGAAGCCAAAGGAAATTAGCATATTTTGAATGTAAGTTCAACTTCAATTATCAAAATCTTTAGAGAGGTAAATTTTTAGAAGCATACCTACTCTTTTGAGTTGCTTTAGGGATTGTATAATCTCTTGGGTGAGAATGATGCCATCCGTGATTTGCCAACCTTCCACATATCCTGATTGCTCTGGCGAGATAAGTAATGGTAGCAGTGGCTTTAGTGGAGAGGAAATAACTTCGGAATTATTTTGTAAGTGACATTACAGAGTGCGATACGCTTGAACTTGTCTGGAGTCAGAGATTTCGCTTCCTTGGGGATGAGGGCAATAAAGGTTGCATTCAGAGAGGGAAGCATCCATCGATTAGTCCTGGATTCCTCAACAACCTGCCAGACCTCCTCTTTAATTAGATCCCAAAAGTTGTGAAAGAAATTTGATGTAAAACCATTAGGGCCATGCACTTTTCCTTCTTTGATTTGTCGAATAGCATTCTCCACCTCCTATAAAGATATTGGCCGAAGGAGGAGCTGATTGTGTTCTTCTATTATTATTTTTGGGATGTTCTTGATAATCTTCTCTATGGCTGGCTATCTATCAACTTGTGGTTCTTGGTGCACCTGCTTGAAATAAGTAAGAAGCTCTTCTTCTACATCCTCATGTTTTTCCAATAGTACTCCTTGCTGATTCTAAATGTGAGTGAAGTTTTTGTGCATTCTTCTTTGTATAGTAGTGCGATGAAAGAATTTTATATTTCTTTCTCCTTCCTTAAGTCATCTAACTCTTGACTTTTGTTTCCAAAGTATTTCTTCTTGCTTTTCTCTTTCTGCGATTTATGTTTGAAGGAGTTTTTCCTTCTTTGAGAATGTTTCGTATCTCCCCTCAGTAATGATCGTCGACTGCATTCTTTTCATTTCTTGATCTAGAGCATTCTGAGCTTGGAAGATATTAGCAAAGGTTAGTTGATTCCATAGCTTGATGTTTTTTTTTAGATTTTTGAGTTTTTGTTGGAATTGATATATTTTTGAGTCGTCCCGGGATTTGAAGCTTTTCCAAATTGCATTTATCAGATTGTTGAAGTCTGGATACATCAATCAGAAAGCTTCAAAGCGAAAGGGCCGCTGTGTGGTGCACCCGGGTCTTTTCCATTCGAGTGAGATAGGACAGTGATATGATAATGTGAGAGGCAATATCGAGGCCGAAAAATCTCCTCCAAGATGGACGACATTGTCTGATAGCAAAAATCTATCCAGTCAAGAGGAAATTTGATGTGTGCCTACTCTTTTGTTATTCCAAGTATAGATTCCATTATTGAATGGAGTTTTGGATGAAATTTTTTAAATGGATACTTTCACTATCAAGTTTATTCCTGCCTCCATTTTTTTCTTCCATCTTAGTAATCATATTGAAGTCTCCTCTTGTGATCCAAAGTGGATGTGTTCTGGTGGAGTTGATCAGAGATAAGGTATTTATAATGTCTATCTTATTCATTGCCTCCTGGGGGAAGTAGACATTAGTTAGGTGACCATGAAAATTTGTCCCTATGATATGAAAGGTGGCTTGAATGAAGTGCTTACTCGCATGGATATTAGTAAGCATGATAGCTCATTCGTCTTAGAGTATTGCTAGACCTCTTGAAGCTCCTAAGGCATCCACAACGACTGCTTGACTTCCTTACCATGCTTTTGCAAGGGTTTGACCAAGTTTTGTAGAGTTACATTTTGTTTCTTACATGAAGAAGACTTGGGTTTCTCCTGCTAAATCATGTTTTTTATCATTCTGTATTTCCAAGGGTTATTTAGCCCTCTTATGTTCCATGAAGTGAGCTTCATGATTCATTGTTGGGTAGGGGACTGTAATACTTTGTCAGCTTGGAATATCTTCCTGATTCCACCAGCATTTCCCCAATGCAGATGGTTCTTTGGAGGTCTATTTTCCTCCCCCATTTTTTATTATCTTTAGGAATTTTTTTTCCATCCCATTCACTTCCAGGCTGAATGCCTAGGGTTCTTTGCTCTTGTGTTCCGGAAAGGATGACTTCCAAGTTTTCCAGTGGTCTTTCTGGGATCTTGTCAATTTTTTTTTCCTGAAAGCTTGTTCTAATCCAAATATGTCTAGATCTCCTATATTTATGCTTTTAGGCTCTTCTTCCTTGTGTTGGGCATCGCTCCTTTCCTCTACGGTATTTGTTGCAAATGTGGTTTCTTGCTGCAAAAACTCTACCTCCGTGCCATGAGATTTCCATATCGGTATTGGACTGGGTGAGGGGGTGGTCAGATCTATGGATTGGATATGCTTTTGGGACTGCTTTGAGCCGGTGGGGATGGATTGAGATGACGCTTTGGGAGACTCCTCGAAGTGTAAGGGGTTCTCACTGGTATTCGAATCCGACTGAGCTAAGATCTTGAAGCTATTAATGGTGGATGACATTGAAGAGTTGGCGTAAGGCTTTTTGGGGTTTGATGGAGGTTTTTTCCACGGCTCCGGTAAAGCCCTAAATTTTATTAAATAATATTTTATCAAATTGTTGATCGGTTTAATGATAGATTTAAAAATATATTTCGTTTGAGGTTTTAAATATAACATTAATGGTAAACATTACTTGTGGTGTTCGATAAATAATTAGAAACACGAATTAAAATATGATTCATAATGTCTGGTTGCATTCTCAATACATCACGATTGGCTTAAAATAACTCGAAACTCCAATTTTCATGTTACGGGAACTTCCTTCCGAAATCCACTTTATTTAATCTTACATCTCTTAACTCCATTATGCATCTCATGATGATGTGAAACCTTGCAACATTTTTGTGATTGGTATGGGTTTGAGGCTTTGCAATCTACGATTATATTGATGCAATATTAAGATGTATGTGTTCACAAGATCTTGCACATAGTCAAAGCTCTCTTTGAGAATTTAAAATCAATTATATTTTTAATATAATTATTATGTTACAGTAATATTTTGAGGATGGATATAATAGAAAATAGTGATATAATTATTAATTAATATTGTTGATATTTTCTGTTTGTAACAAAATACGAAAAATCTCAGCTGATGACAACAATAGGGATTTCAGTTCCTAGATTAGCTCCAGGTTGTTGGGAGGGAGTTAATGCC
>APFE030765564.1:212027-222032 GCA_000404065.3 Pinus taeda
TTTCTAATGACCAATTTATAATCACCTATACGCACATTAACCATTGTGATTTACGTTGATCTCCTGATTGTCATGGTTCGCCAATTGATATAATACCTCCCCGAAGATGATATTATTTTCTCGTCGGTATTGATTGCTGGCTCTAATTCCCACACAGAGATGGAAATTTGAGGGGCAAATTGTCTTTTATTGGGTGATTTGGGTGATTTATAATGCTTATTTTTAACTTCACTGTTTGTGCTATTTTAATAATATAAAATTATTATATTAATCGGTTGTTCTATTTTTAAGTGCTTACATCACATCTTTTCATTATTATTTGACTGCTTGTGCTATTTAAATGATTATATCAACCTGGCAGTGTATATATGTCTATGATTGTGCTATTTTTATGAGAAGCGATTATATCAACCTGGCAGTGTATACATGTCTAAGATTGTGCCTTTTTTATGATAAGCCAGATATCGACGGCAAGTCTCTTCAGACTTTGTATCTGCTCTGCAAGCACATTCACATCATTCTGCTCTTTAAATGTACTAATATAAAACCGCGGACTCTCCAACCTCTGCTTTGATCAACAACTAGACTCATAAATGCTAGCTTTTGGACAGAGCAATGTACAGGTCTATTGACTGTGGTGCCCAACGCATATTATCAAGCCATCTTCACTTCACTACGGTAGAGTTTTTGATGATCAAACACATCGTTTTACTGATCAACATGAGCCCTCAGCTCGATCCACCTTAATGCTTGATCTACAGGATTTAGCTCTGCACATGTCCTTTAAATTGAACTGCACAGTCACTCGTAACCAGCAGCACAGCGTATAACAATTCCTCAATTCACGGATTGATCAGATCTATGCTCAAGATTGATTGAATCAAACCAAAATGTAGCCATTTCTCCACATCTGGTAATTATTTGCAGACAAGAATGTTCAAAATATTCAGATCTTTGTACCATAAAACATCTCTCCTCAGATCGTTCGACAATCAACCATGCACTCCTTCTACCCTGAGCCAGAACAAAAACGAAACACAACAAGCTTAAGTTAACTTTGTATCTGCTCTGCAAGGGCATATGATAAGGCTGCTATCAGGTGCAGCGTTCTGGGTGTCTTGGGCAGTTCTGGATGGCCATGCGGAACAATGCAGCTATACGTTGCGGGCTGGGGCAGGAACTAGCTGCCCCGCAGCCCGTCTTGTTTCAATATAGTGTCATGATACATAGAGGTGGAAGATATACATTATGTGGACATTATGTAACTCCCAATTCATAGTCCCTGAGTTCCAACACCTAGTTTGTATTCAATTTATTATGTCAAAATAGGTAATTTTATAATGCAAATTTCTCCCAATTTAAAGCTCATAAATATGATTATTATAATTTATTTACTCTAATATCCTTTCTTAATGGTGATATCAAAGATAGTTTATCATCCCATAAGAAAACGAGTTTATCTGGGCCAAACACGTTGGAAAAAGTGTCTACATCTCACTTTTGTTTTGGTGCCACCAAAATTATCCTTGAAGTAAACTGCATTCCATGTAATTGACATATTTGATGCAGGCCAAATCATGTCAGCAATCGTCTAACCATTGGCTCAACCATTGAATAAGAGTTAATTTTGGTAGAAAAATTCACCCCTGTATCACTGAATCAATGATGTAGAGTCTAGTTTTTCCATAGAACACACATCTTCCATAATTTGGTACTCTTGTTTTGCTTTACTATAGAAGTCCTATCCTGCTTCATTGTAGAAGCCAATTTTCATTCGCTCTCCTAGAGGGTATGATTGAATTCATATCTTTCATATATAGTAGTAGACAAAACAAAATAAAGATGTTTCTTAGGTTAGTTTTTATGTTTGGACATAGATCTATTGGTTGAGGAAAGCTCCTTTATTGGCTCAACCGTTGAATAAGAGTTAATTTTGGCAGAAAAATTCACCCCTGTATCACTGAATCAATGATGTAGAGTCTAGTTTTTCCATAGAACACACATCTTCCATAATTTGGTACTCTTGTTTTGCTTTACTATAGAAGTCCTATCCTGCTTCATTGTAGAAGCCAATTTTCATTCGCTCTCCTAGAGGGTATGATTGAATTCATATCTTTCATATATAGTAGTAGACAAAACAAAATAAAGATGTTTCTTAGGTTAGTTTTTATGTTTGGACATAGATCTATTGGTTGAGGAAAGCTCCTTTATTGGCTCAACCGTTGAATAAGAGTTAATTTTGGCAGAAAAATTCACCCCTGTATCACTGAATCAATGATGTAGAGTCTAGTTTTTCCATAGAACACACATCTTCCATAATTTGGTACTCTTGTTTTGCTTTACTATAGAAGTCCTATCCTGCTTCATTGTAGAAGCCAATTTTCATTCGCTCTCCTAGAGGGTATGATTGAATTCATATCTTTCATATATAGTAGTAGACAAAACAAAATAAAGATGCTTCTTAGGTTAGTTTTTATGTTTGGACATAGATCTATTGGTTGAGGAAAGCTCCTTTAGTTACATGTATTAGTATGGTTTTTCCATGACACACATCTTCCATAACTTGGCACTCTTGTTTTTCTTTATTGTACAAGTCTTATCCTACTTCATTGTAGAATTCAATTTGCATTCACTCTCCCTGAGGGTATTATTGCATTCATATTTTCCATGTATATAAATAGATAAAACAAAATAAACACACTTCTTACCTTATCTTTTCTGTTTAGACATAGATCACTTGGTTGAGGAAAGCTCCTTTAGTTACATGTACTCTAGAGTTTTGTAGTATCAGTTAGGCCTCTTGTTTTATCTTCTTAAACTTAACCCTGAAATCTTATCATTCCTCTCCTAGAAGATATTCTACCTTGCTTAGAAAGCTAGCAAGCTCTATTTTTCAACCTCTTCTGGAAAGGGAATCATTTGGTTCACTCCACATCCACTCATTGGTTTATCTTTCACTAGTGACCCATAATATATCAGGTCTTCTCCCATCAATGAAAGTCCGTAAATAATGGAGAGCCTTAGCCAAGGTGACAATGGGCTAAGTCTCCTTTTTTCCCTTGACCTAGAATTTTCCCTTTAGGAATACCCTTTCGATACTCTACTAGTTTTAGTTGTAACAACGCCCTCATACACATTTGCCAGGGATTACCAATCATGGTGCTGGGATCCATATATTGCCTTTGAAGGTTGTTTTGGAGCATAGAATATACCAATACTAATGTCTTTGTGAAAACCATTTCAACTTTTCTGCGGAATGTTTGACATTCATTCTTTACTCAGAATTTAAACATAATCTCTATCTGTAGATTAATAGGCTAGAAGACATACGGTCTCAAACACTTTGTACAATTATTGCAGTGCAAGAGTGTTTCAAAGGTTATCAAGGTCCCCAGTTATTTCAAGGCACTAAAGAAAGCTACAATTTTGGCTCAATCATGTACGTGGTGGTGCTTGATCAAGTTTTGCGCTTTAATATTGCACTTCTTCACATGTGCAATGCTGAAGGGTAAACAAGCAAGGAAGCAATATGGGGTGCTGAAGCATCGAAACAAGGCAAATGTCACTATATAGAAGGATTCAGTGAAATGCATGATTGGCAGACAACAAAACCTTACACCTTTGAGATTAACAATTGTAATATACACAAGTAAAATAGAGATATATCCATATACTAAGATATCCTCCTTTTTTAAAGAGATGGATTTTATGAATTTTGTTTAGGGAGCGATATACAATTGTGTCATTTGAGGCTAGAAATATGTTGCAACGATGCGTGGTTGGCTTGCCAGAAGGAACATCATGATCAAGCAATAGTCACCACAAGGAATATTTGCATTAAATATATTTGGAGAGAAATACTTTGGAGATTTATGTAAGAATGCAACAAAAATCAATGCCAAAGTTAAAGGAATGGAAAGGGTACCATATCTACCAAAAGTAAGTCAAAATTTACAAGCCTTAGAAGTAAAGGTACGAGCTGGCTTTTCTGGTTACTACAAAAGTTTGATATATTTGGATTTCAAGCTCTGAGTAAGGTATACAATTTAATAGAAAACTTATGTTTTTTTATCTTTCCTTGTCTATTTTTTCATCTGTTTTCTTATATCATTCCTTTGAGAATGATTTGGAAGAAAAGAAGATATTCAATGGTCAATTTTATTTCATTTGAGATCTTGAAAATCGTTTCATGGCTGCATAGACACTTTTCAAAGAAGATGAACATGAAAATGTTATCTCATGCTAAAACATACATCAACACGAAACACGGTGGTCAGCTTATGATGTCAAACTAGCCTCCCTTGAAAAAATGCGGCACAATAATATGACTTGATTACAGCAAAGCCTTGCTTCAATAACATGTTAGAAGACATATTCCACCACATGATGATGAATTGGACTGGGATGAAGCTACCTTAGCTGAAACAAAGGCTCCTGATCCTCATCACACACCCTAGAGTCATCTTCAGGATTCAAAGTTTGGTCTTCGTTCGGAACATGATGTAGAACATGCTGCTATTAGTCAGATGGTAAAGAAGTTCAAATATTAGACACAAGTTTTCAATGACGATGCGAATTTTTGGGTGGAGGTGAAGTCAGGGAAGGGTCCGGAAAATCTTGATCCTGACGTATAACTTGAGAAACTGAAACAAAGATTTGATATATGGAAAAAATACTTCAAAGATTGGTTGCGTCACACTAATATAATCTTTTAAAGGTAGGGGAGTGCAGATTCTGCTACAGACAGGGAAAAGAAGAAATGGTGGGGAAAGAGAAGTAGCTAGCAAAGTTATGATGCTTGCTCAAAAGCATGGAATCTATTATCAATTTTCAAATAAAGAGGGAGCATGGGTGAGAAATTTGTTATGATATCTTGTATTGTTATTTTCCATTTTGTTGTCTACCTTGTACATTAGCAACTAGTGTGGATTCACCTATAGATTTGAGACAAGTTACCTATCTCCAATAAAATTGAATTTCTCTATTGAACGCAGCTAAAAAGGTTATAATGTTGGATAATCAGCCCCAACTGCCATTGACTCTGATGGATGGGTTCAAACAAGTGATGAAGTGTAAATCATGGATGAGAAATGCCTCAAAACTATGTTCTGTCAGCATTTATGTAACTCTATACACACTAGAATTACTGTGGATTTACATGTAGGTTAAAGAAATGAATCACATCTAGAAAATGACAAAGAAAATAAAAATCAAAATAAGCTAACAGTCTCAAGAAAGAAGATTGTTCCAATTATATGGGTTCAATGCCATTGTAGTAAAAACTTAAATCTTGTAGATTTTTGTCTATGTAATTTTTCCAGTAAAATGTGGTGTATAGTCCAATTTCTTTTAGTTGTATGATGTTAAACATGGAGGGAAGTGATACATATGCCTCTATCTGTAGTATTTTGATTCATTTAAAAGAAAAATCATTGTAATTTGCTATGTGAGATATTATATTGGCACTTTTGTTATCTTCTTAGGGAGAAATCGAGGATAATTTCTCTTTGAATGAGAATCGACAATTTTAGTCTTGGTGCTTCTCATCAACAAGTTTCTCTAAATGCTTCTCTTGTACAACCTAACAATTATTCTGATCACAAGTTTGTATATTATAACATCATTGAATTTGTATCTGAAAAATAGAAATTTACGAAATTTATTTGGGGAAACATCCTTATAAAAAATGAAAATTAGTAAACTCTGGTTTCAATCTATGATTTTGTTAAGAAAAGGAGAAGCGTGGGAAAGTTCTCCTAAGGAAATCCTTAGCAGAAAATGAGTGGTCTTATTACTTTGTCTTTCTCATATGAACAATGAGAGTAAAGGCATCGAGATGAAGCCAGAGAAATAAATTTTATCATTCTAGCGTTTAATGAAAGCTAGAAAATACTTTTATCTTGCATAAAAGTGCACATTTTCTGAATATTTTCATTTCTATGATGCAGTAAAATCCCTACAGTTAGGCTACATATCTTCTCTTCATAGCACACCAAATTTCCAATTATATACTTGAATTTCTAAAAGTGATCATGTAACAATAAAGACCTTTTTTACCTACTATTGCTAATGTTATCGAATGAAGAGGTAAAACTGTTGAAAGTACAAATATGAAAAGAAGAAATCTATTTGAGCTGGTGAGGCATATTTTTTTTCCTTTACTCATCAATTTGCACATATATTACACAGTCAAATTTAAGAGTACAAGAGTTACAAAAATATTTCATAATGGAACTGTAAGCTACTCTCCAATTTCCACTGGGATTAGTAAATCGAGGAATATCCGTATCTAGAATATTCAAGGGAAAACATAATACCAAAGTCAAACTTATATATAATAAATAAAGTAACTTTGTAGGAATTAAAAAAAAAAAAATTGTCACGATATAGGCCATTGGTCACTGTAATCTTATTAGCTATAACCTCAGGGGAAAACATAATACCAAAATCAGACTTATATATAATAACTAAGGTAACTTTGAAGCAATTAAAAAAAAAACACAAAGAGGAAAAAAATTGCCACGATATAGGCCATTGGTCACTCTAATCTTAGCTAAAACCACATGGAGAATAGTTGAGATTAGTTGTGTGTTGAAATTTTATTTTTAACCTTTCATTGTAATTTAATTGAATACAATAGCTGGGCTGCTCAAGGCCAAAAATTCATAACAAAGAGGTAAGGTTTTTAAAACCCGAAAAGGGCCTGTTTTGATCAATAAGAGAATCTTGAACTCAAACAATCAACCAGAAACAAGATGGTCAGTGGTCATCAGTTGGAATAATGGTTGTTGCAACACTGAAAACCATGGCGTTTATTCCACAAATTTTAGTAACTGTCTTCATGCCAAACAAGCCCCCCATGAATTCTTGATTATCCAGAATGGCTTCTCCTTGAACCTGATAGGGGAATACCGGCATACCTTGCTGCATCATATCCCACAAGCAATACTCCAGGATTCAAATTTTGTTTAATGCACATTTAAGGGAAAGAGACTCCAGCCACATATGTTTGCATAAAATCAACATTTATGCTCACTGTAACAAACAAAACTCATTAATCATGATTCAAAATCATTAAGGGCATAAAATATTAGAGGATTGCAGTCATAAATGAAATAATATGTCAAAATGTTGCAGGATCTTACCAGCTAAAGGCGATTTCTTCACAAGATTGGCTGCAATTTGGTTTTCATCTGACACTGTTGAAGTTGGAAACCATGGTTGCAACTTTTGTTCTATCAAACTTACAAGACCCCTCTATTGATAATCTTCCTCCCTTTGCAATCCACCGACTTTGAGAGCATACTGGTACGCAGTGGTCATTAGGCCTCCATTACATCCCTAGTCACAGTCATCACGAACTTGTAGCGAGCAACTCTTGGCATGGTCGCTGATTATAAGTTACAAGAAAACCAGATTTTAAGAATTCAAATAAGATTCAACAGTAAGAACATGAAATCGACTAATTCGTGAAGGCCTTGGTATACTGGAGTCACCTGTACCAAAGACGGTAGTAAAGAAAAAAGGAAAAGCCCAATTCCATTAGGGTTAATAGCAAAGCGTCTAACCCGAACTACAATACAGAATGCGAGCAATTATGTGCAGCACAAAAAATGGTGTGGTAACATGGGTCATTCCTGTAACAAACTCATCCTCACTTCCAGCACAACGTTTGGGTTTGTTGGAATTTAATTCCAACTGCAACATAAACAGCTGAACAAAAATCCAATTTGCTGTAGATATTTCAGACTGTTGGATGCCTCAAAGTCGTGCTTGATATTTTGCACATTACTGTGCATTAAATTTTCAGAATTAAATTCCCCTGTAACAACGGACTTCACTTATTCAAAAGGAATCACTGCTTGCTGCATTCAATACACAGATAAGCTTTAGAAGATATTTTTATTATTTTATTGTTTAAAGTTAAATATGATTTTAACATATAAATGTAATGAACAATGGTTCTTTTTTCATGCGATGTTAGAAAATGTTAGAGAGTTTGAGAAATAGAAAAAGACAGAGAAGAAGGAAGAGCAGAGAAAACAACAAGAAAACAGAGTCACTGTGTTTTGGAGCAGCAATGCATTCTAAAGGCTGTTTCAGCAATTGTCTGTGTGTTTCAACAACAGACTGTGTGGTGTTTCAGCAATTGTCTACCAGATGCTGAAACATGAATCTGTGTTAAAAAACGGAGTTTGTAAAAATAGAGTATGGAGTTTTTAATTATTCCAGAATTGTAGTTCTGAACAAGTTTGTAATTTTTATTGTCATTTTTATGGTTAATAAAAACATAGCTTTTCTTCATATCTTCTTTGTCCAGATTTCTCTCATTTCTTTGTGTTGAGTTGAGGAACTTTGCTTCCTCTGTTTTGTTCGAAATTATCAGAAATTTCCATCATGGTATCAGAGCTCGTCTAAGCACTCAGTGAGTCAAAAACAGAGTTTGTTTTTCCACTGCAGGAGCTGTAAGAAGCTTATTGAGACGATTTTCTCCAGCAGAGAATTTTTTTTTCTTGTTTTAATCATACATTCAGTATCTCTTTTTTACTTATACAGATTAATATGGCAGATGCCGAAACTAGTTTGACAAATTCCGAACTGCCACAGTTTAATGGGGAAAGTCACAGTTATTGGTCCATAACAATGAAAGCATTGTTTGCTTCTCAATGAATATGGGAGCTGGTTGAAACTAGCTATGCTGAACCTGCAGATGCAAGAGCATTGGCTGCTTTTATAGTAGCAGAAAGAGACCAGTTGAAGAGCGACAGGAAGAAGGATGCCAAAGCCCTCTTTTTCCTTTTCCAATCAGTACATGAAAGTGTTTTTCCAGGGATTGCAGCAGCAACAAAATCCAAGGAGGCATGGAATATTCTCAAAACTGCCTATCAAGGCATGGAGAAAGTGAAGACTGCAAAGTTGCAGATGTTGAGGAGAGAATTTGAAACACTCAACATGAAGGAATCTGATACAATAGATTCATTCTTCACTCAGGTTATTGGGTTGATAACCCAGATAAGATCTCATGGTGAGATTCTTGAAGAAATAAGGATTGTAGAGAAGATATTGAGAAGTTTACCCTCAATGTTTGAAGCTATTGTGGTAGCAATAGAAGAAACAAGGATCTCTCACAGTTCAAAATAGATGAACTGAGTGCTTCTCTTATGTCTCATGAACACAAACTGCGTAGAGGAACGAATTCCTCTTTTGAGAAAGCATTCAAGACTCATATGTATTTTGGCCAAGGAAAAGGTCGAGGCAGAGCAAATAACAGAGGTCGTGGAAGAAGCCAAAACAAAGGCAAAAATAATCCTGTAAGCACAAGCGGAAGGAGCTGCAATCAAAACCAAGATGAAGGTTCAAGCAAATAGCAAGCTAATGGAAAAAGGTATGACAACTACCAAGTCCAATGTCATTATTGTAAGAAATATGGGCACTATGCCAATGAATGTAGAAAAAAACAAAATGACATAAATAGTAGGCAGAATGCTAATTTTGCAAGTGAAGAAGATAAGAATCCAAAGAATGTGTTGTTAACATGTAACATTGCATAAGACAAACAAGAAGATTTTTGGTTCTTAGACTCAGGTTGTAGTAATCACATGACTGGAAATATTGCAATGTTTACCAATCTGGATGAAAATGTGAAATCTGAAGTAACAACAGGAACTAATAGTAAGATATCTGTCAAGGGTAAGGGCTGAGTCAGTATCCGAGCAAGAAATGGAGAACAGATGATTGTGCCAGAGGTATACTATGTACCTGGTCTGAAATGTATTTTTTTGAGCATTGGACAGCTCATTAACAAAGGTTACAATGTGTTCTTCAAAGATGATATCTGTACAATCAGAGACATACCTCCAAGTAAGAATATTATTGCACAGGTGCATATGTCCAGCAATAGAATGTTTCCTCTCAAACTCAGAGCATATTTGAAGGAAGGAAGAACTATTGCAGCTGTAACACAAGAAGTCTTTCAAGAACAAGTGAAATATGAGAATTGGTTGT
>APFE030765564.1:227803-239814 GCA_000404065.3 Pinus taeda
ACATGATTAAAGATGACGTCGATATACAGACGAATAGCGTACGGAGGTCCCTTATCTCATCGACAAGCAAATAAGAAACGTGATAATCCATAGAAACTGATTTATTTAACTCCCTCACCGTCTGCACATTATCTACAAATAAGAAGCGATGCCCCTTGGAAGAATGCACAACATTCCAAACGCCTTGCAAGGCTCCGTATTGAGGTGTCGAGCGTCATAAAAGGAGAGAAAAAATGGATGTACCGCCTCTGTTCAACGTTCCCATGTCGACCCAGAGATCTTTGGGGGGTGACACGCTATTAAACCAAGTTGGCTTTAGCCCTTTAAATGGTTTCCCTAGAAAGCTATCATGGAGGATCCACCTGCAATCCTCAGATAATTTTAAAGAAATGGTTTTGAAGAAGAGAAGATCCCAGTGCAGAAGCTTTGCCTTCAACATAAGAAATATATTTGCAAAAGAAAGCTCTCCTGAAGACGGCAGGAAACAAACCATTCATGCCGAAGTGATATTGCAAAAGGTATCTCTTTTCAACTTTACGGATTACGCTGCAACTCTGGTTGATGATGTATCTGAGTTGATGGGCAATAGAGTCTATTTCCAGCTCGTCAGCAGCGACCACGTGGATCAAGGTAAATCATTGGTTGATTTATTTCAATTTCCTTCTACTATTTTATTTAGACAGTTTCCATCCCGTTTCATGTGTAAATAACTACCTTAATTTGTCATGTTATGCATGGTAGAAAGTGGAATGGGAAAAACGGCCGGTGAGGCATCTTATATACACTGGAAACCCTTCGATGCAACCATTGCTGGTGATACACACTACGAAATCACGTTCAAGTGGAACTCTATTTCGGGATTTCCGGGAGCACTCTTGATAACGAATTTGCATTCACGAGAGTTTTTTCTGAAATCCCTAATTCTTGATATCCCTGGCCATGGTAAGCTGCGTTTTAAGTGCAACTCGTGGATATTCCCCTTTCATACCACCAAGTGCGATCGCATTTTCTTCTCCAACAAGGTATGCTGTATGGTACAGTACTGGTTCAATATATAGCTTAAGCGATACTTTAATTACAGTCCCGTATAAGCCGATTGAAATTGACAATCTTGAGTGAATCCTGCATTCATTCAGAGCTATCTACCTGACTCAACGCCAGCCGGTCTCAAGAAACTGAGAGAACGAGATATGGTGGAGCTACGAGGAGATGGAACCGGAGAAAGGAAGCTATCCGATCGGATATATGATTATGACGTTTACAATGATATCGGAAATCCTGACAGCAACCCAGAGCTGCGGAGAGAAGTGCTCGGCGGATCCAAGGAATTCCCATATCCAAGAAGATGTAGGACTGGCCGTCCACCAACCAAAACAAGTATAATATTGACCTCTTTTCATCTCGAAAGTTTCATTTGGACTCATAAACAGATTATCATCGATTAGTGAAATATTCCATTCTGAAATAAGTTATGATCGCATTCAGAAAGCTTCTATTCTGCAGCGAAAATTTAGTCTAGTAGCCCATCCACGTGGCAAATACTTAGTTGTCAAGGCTCCAGCTAAAATGATTAGATTGCCATGCGGTTTACAGTAAAAACACTGGTATGCAGATCCCAAATTTGAAAGCCGAGTCAGTTTTCCGAACGTGAACTTCATTCCCCTGGATGAAAGGTTTCCTCCTACGGACTTGTCGGCTTTCGGCAACATCAGTGCACCTACGATCACTGACATATTTGAAACTGAATTCCAAACGTTGGCACAAGTTGAAAACCTATCCGTTCGAGGTTTTAGAAGTCCATATAACTCCCAAAAGAGTTCTCCTCAGATTGTGGAAGGAATACTGGAAGCTGCCGAAGCTAATGCCCTCAGAAACACTGCGCGCCCCCAAGTCTTGGCAGGTGAGATTTTATTTCTGTTTTACGATTAATATAACGATGTCGATATTTTAGAACAAACTGATTTCTGAAATGAATATTGTTTACCATAGCTAATGAATACGCGTGGAAGACCGACCGAGAATTTGGGCGCCAGGTGCTGGCTGGTTTCAATCCTATGATGATTAGCCGTTTAGATGTAAGTCCATTCGTCCCCAATAAAACCTTTCCCATTTATGAAATTTATTTAAGAAATTATCGCACTGAAAGTTTGGAGATTATATATGGTCAGATAGTGTGAGATTGTTAAGAGCACTGACCAATTCAAAATTGGATTCAATCTGGGGCAGTTTTGTGTTAAGGCATTTCAAAAGCTAAATTTACTTAAACCTAACACAAAAAGACGGAGTTAGGCACTGTCGACGTAGAAAAAGACGACGCTTTGGGGTTCTCTTCGCCGGAATGTGTTTGAATATTTCCAAGGTTTTATTGAACATTTTACAATTATTGGGTCAAGGTTAATGATACCACTGGGTGAGTTTTTTCGCGGATCTTCTCTTTAAGCGCTTCATTAATTATATTTTTACTATCTCTTGCAGAGATTTCCTCCATTTAGCAAATTGGACCCAAATATCTATGGCCAGCAGGAGAGTTCAATCAGCGGCCGACATATTGAAAAATTCCTGGTTGACCTCTCGGTGGCTCAGGTTTCTTAAGCCTTTCTTATCCTCTCTAATCTGTTATTAGAAAATAATGAAATTACTTTTTGTTTTTGAAATCGATCAAACCCATGCAGGCTGTTGCCTCAAAGAGGCTCTTTATTCTGGACTACTATGAGGCATACATGCTCTATGCTGAACGCATTAATAAGCTATCAGAGGACATTAAAACATATGCCACTCGCACACTTTTCTTCCTCACCGACGACGGAGAGTTGAAGCCCGTCGCCATCGAGTTGTGTTTGCCTCCCACCGCTGATCACAAAGCTGTCAGAAACGTCTACACTCCTGCTGAAGAGGGAACAGAAGAAGGAATGTTATGGGAACTGGCCAGAGGTCATGCCCGTGTCAACGATTCCGGTTACCATCAATTAGTCAATCATTGGTAAACCTTGTTGACTTACAGCCACTTACATTTCCTATATACAACCTTGTCCATACAAACGTCACTTACATTTCCTATATACACCCTTGTCCATTGAAACATCTAATTATGCAGGGAAATTGCATTGAGTTTTTTGCAGGCTGAGAACTCATGCAGTTATGGAGCCTTTCATTATAGCTACTCACAGACAACTAAGCAGAATGCACCCCTTGTACAAATTATTGATACCTCATTATCTCAATACAATGGATAACAATCAAGCTGCCCGTCAGTTCTTGATCAATGCGGGAGGGGTTATTGAAGAAGGCTTTACTACGGGCAAATATTCCACTGAGATGTCATCTACGATCTATAAAGAATGGAGATTTAACGAGCAAGGCTTGCCCGCGGATCTCATTAAAAGGTAAGAATAGAACGCCTAAAACCCTAGCTCCATTAGTTCTTCCGATGATTGTGTGATCTGCTCTTTAAATATAGATATAATTTTACACAGGGGAATGGCATTCCCAGATCCAACAGCACCTCATGGCCTGAGGCTTGTGATCGAAGACTATCCATATGCTGCAGACGGTCTGGAAATATGGTTTGCTTTGAAAGAATGGGTTTCAGCCTTCTTGTCTCTTTATTACAAGGACGATTCCTTGATCAAAAGAGACCAAGAATTGCAGAGCTGGTGGGATGAGATTGTAAAAGTTGGGCATGGAGATCTGAAGGACGACCCGAGCAGATGGTACAAAATGGAGACAAAGGATGAAGTTGTTGAAGCAGTCACCACTATCATCTGGCTTGCGTCGGCTCACCATGCAGCCGTAAACTTTGGTCAGTTTTCGTATGGAGGATACATGGCCAATCACCCCACGGTTAGCAGACGTCATGTTCCAGAGAAAGGGTCGGAGGAATACTCTGAAATGTTGAGCGACATACAGACATATTACCAGAAAACTGTGTCTACTCCAAGCCAGGCTACCCTCGTCATGGCTGTTTTGGAAATCTTGTCAAAACATGCCAAGAACGAAGTATACTTGGGGCAAATACATGGATCCACGCCAGACTGGGCCAATGACAATGGAGTAAATGAATTGTTTAGCCGGTTTTCATCGCGGTTAGTGCAGGTGGAGAAAAATATAACAGAGAGAAACAATAACTCCGATCTGAAGAACAGGCACGGGCCGGCACAAGGGCCTTACACGTTACTGTACCCTAACACTACCGATTTGTCAAGGACTGGTGGCCTCACTTGCCTTGGCGTTCCTAACAGCATATCCATCTAATGTGACTACCTTTAGTTTCATAACTTGATAATTTAATTATAGCATATGATACTTCAATGTAAAAGTTACCTGTAAAATGTAAAATCTCTAGGGATATATCCACGGTTGGGAATTGGATCACTTTTCTCAAGGATTTTCAAATGGGTAATTCCAAACCTCACTCGAACAATATGAAGTAGGCTGGTCTCCACGGCTGGGAATTGGATATGGAATGCGTCACCTGCATCAGTTTTCTCAAGGATTTACAAATGTGTAATTCCAAACCTCACTGGAACCATATGAAGTAGGCTTGTCAAGGTAATATTATCTTTGACAATTGATTTGAATTTATGTATATTTTTATAAATGGTTACCCCAGTTTTATAGTTAATTTTAAAATAAGTATAGATTTATTTAAATAAATATCTATTTTTAATTATAAAATATACTATTTGATGATATATATATAATTTTTTAAAATAATATATAATATATATATAATTGAGATTAAAATATTTTACATAACATGTATATCAAGATATTTTATGACCTAAATTAAAATGGCTTTTTTATTATGGGTAATTGCACCAAATATGCTATAAGGCATAAATTCAATTGTTAGATATAAAAGATCACTAAATATAAATGAGGTAGTCATTATAAATGTGGTAGTCAAATGATGTAGTTAAGAATACTCATGAAAAGTATAAAAATTGAGGAAAACTTCTCTCCCATATTTATTTATGAGCATAGAAACAAATTTGTAAAACATAATAATTAATTTGTTATCATTTTCCGTAAGGTTAGATAAACCAAAGTAATTGAGGAAAACTTATCTCAACTATTTATGAGGATAGAAACAAATTTCTAAAACACAATAATTAATTTGTTATCCTTTTCAATAAGGTTAGATAAATCAAAGTTAGTATTTATAGGTAGTGGAAATCACTATCATCATCAACAACCACCTCAACTAAAGCTTATGACATGATTGATAGAAATAGTAGTGCTAATCATTTTTCATCAGTTCAACTCTAACGCCTCCTTAGTGTAGCATCTATTCTCATCATGAGATAATTAATGACTAATAAGTGATTGAGATTGATGCAGCAAAGCTACAACTTAACACATCCCCGAAACTATGTGCTATGAACCCACAATAATTTGTTAATTTTTCTTTTGTGTAATGATCTCATTACACTAACCGAAATCTCCTTCGCAGCAATCCATCGCAGTATCGCGGATCACACCACCATGTGATACTTCCTCGCATTCCTCTGACTTCTCTTCTCGCGTGATATATGCGATAAACACAACTGGACCTTAATTAAAATAAATTTGGATTCACAACTTCTCAGGTCCGTTCAGTCCAAAGCCTTATCGGCTTCAATCTTTTCCGTTTGATTGCGCCTTTAAATCTGACGGTTGATGATACGACCCGATCAACAAACCCGATTGTCGATCCTCTGCCATTTGATATCGCACATCGCAAATTTCTTAAGGCTAGAGTTCATTCACTCTGAGAATATTGCGATGCGATTCATATCACACTTCGCAAGTCGCTTGAGGCCAAGGTTCGTTCACTCTTGGAATATTGCGATGCGATCCTAATTATGATCCTTCACCGTCGATCAACGCCCACTTGATACAATGGTCAACGGTGATATCGCACAAACTATTTGCATGAGGTTTAACCGCCCTTCTGGAGCTAATAAAGATTGTAACTCCTTGGTCTATAAAAGTTCGAGTCCAACTTTGATGTTAAATTCCAATCTCTTTATGGCCCGATATTTATTGGATATTAGAGACCATCCAATCCTATGCCTTCTTGCTCTTCAAGTAGCGCACGGGTTACTAAATAGCTTAGCCCCACAGTTGACTGTGACGTAAGCATTTGAAAAGGAGATTAACGGCTAGGATTTACCGCGGGACTTTAGCCATATTCCAACTATCCATACACTCTTAACCCCCATAGTTGTTGTCACCCAGTTCCATCACCAACTCACCATTCCACTATTCAAAATTCCACTTACTCTGAAATCCACTTAACCACAATTTCATTTCACCAGTGTTATACTCTTCCACCAAACTTGGCGCTTCCACTAAGTTTCCTTCTTCCCTCCAAATTGAATTGTTACCAAGTTCAAATCTGCTAACTCCTTTCTCTGCTTAGAACTAGTGTGTCGAAACTTCTCTAATTCCTTTATCTTTCCATGCAAGTAGTGCAGACAGATCTTTAAATCCACTTCGCTATTAGGTTTCGAACTCCTTCTAATAGAATCACATCGATCTCGAATAACCCTTCTTACAAAATCAAGTTCACATTACTTCCTAAACCAAACCCAATAACTCACAATCGATTCTCCGCCATTATCACTGTTGCATACACATTCATTTATATGTCAAACCCCACACATCCATTGTTACATAACCATATTCAAGCATCATCACAAGTGTTGTGATATATACACAGTCATTATGGGATTTCCTCCTTATTCAAAAATACACAGACAAATCCTTCAAATAACCAAACATACAGACACATCATATACAGGCCCTCAACTAATATTGACTCAGAAGATATGAAACTTCTATAATTACTAATTAAAATCTGTGTAAACTCAATGGCCTAATTTACACTCAGTAGGCCTTTTTCATTTCAATGCCTATAGGCTCACAATTCAACACTCTTGTCCACTTACTTTCTCCCTAAATCTCTACTTTTAGCTCTTCAAGGCTTACAAATTATACACAAAAGGATTCTGTTAACCAATTTTGGTTTAGATCCTATATAATTTCACCTAAATCATAAATATCCTAATCTAATCCCTAAAATAATGAAACTAAATCCTAGTTCCTCTAACTCACACACTATTGTTGAAATCTCTCTTAACAAGAAGATTTCATTACAATATTCTTACTATTATACAACCCTCATAAAAACATTGGAAAATAAATAATTAATCACTCTTTAGGGAATCAAGTCCCTCGAAACACAAGACGCTATGCTTACTAAAATGCAATGGTTTTTCTGAGCAGAATGCTCCTGCATTAGACTCCCCAGGTAAGAAAATTTACGACCTCCTGGTCATAAGTCTGCATAAATGATTCCTCCTCGATCCCAAACTTTATTTTGTAACTTGTCTTTGCTTGTTAGTTGTTCTATTGATGTTGTTGTCTGCTGCTATTCTCCAGGTCTCCATACCTTATGCTGCCATGCTCCACTTTCCATGCTTTCATAGTCTGCTATTGTCTTTCTCTTGTTATTTCTTGTTTTCTTTCTCGTTGTTGTCTTCTTTTGAGACACTTTCATCATAAACCTTCTTACCAACTCAATTTATTTATATAGTATATCCTTTTTTTGTTGATTGTCTTCAACTCTTAATTTCTGATTTTTCATTTTTACTACTACCCTTACATCCTTACCTTCTCATTCACTATTGTCTTGCACATTTCCAATTGATGCCATATTGTTTTTCAAGATAATTTTCTGCTTCTATTTACTATACTTGTCAACTTCTTTTTTACTGTCATTTATGACAATTTCTTTGTCATCCTTCATCAGAAATTTACTCTGAATGTTTATCCTCTGCTTTTCCAACTTTCTTCTTTGAAGTTCTAAGTCTCGATATAAGTCAATGATTTTACTTTGAGTAAAAATTGGAAATTTTACAGAATCTCCCATTTCTTCATTTTCTATTGATCAATCATCAAATGGTCCTTCTACCTCTACTAAATCTTCCTTAACATCTTTTAGTAGATGTTCTTTCTCTTCTTATTTCATTTGCTTGTCCACCTGTGCCAAATATGCTCCAGTTTCTACAACAAAATCCACAATCATAAGACAATTATCCAAATAAAAATATAACGCCTTCATACTTGTTCTTCCTCTGACAAGATTTCAGTAGGTTCCTCTGATCTTTCCTTTAACTCCTCTGTCAGCGAATTAGTATGCTGATTCAAGCTCAAAGAATTTTTGAGACTGTCAGCAAGTCTCTTTTCTACACCATAAGTTTTAATGATGCTTCTCTGCACTTGTTCACTATAGTGAACTGTTTCTTCTCCAATCTCACTATCATACTCTGCTTCAAAGCTTTCATCTTCTGGAAGGTTTTTTGCCATATTTTTCATAGCTTTAAAATACTACCTATCTTCTTCCAAACATACAACCATGCACAAATCATTAATTTTAAAAATACAAGACCTTTTGGTCTCATTTGATGCTTCAGTCATCAAGTCTTCTGGCTGCTTTGAATCATTCATATGATTCAACTCCTCTGTCTCTTCATCACATTCAAAAAGTAATGGTCAATGTTCTGGTTCACATACCAAAACTTTAATACCTTCTCCAATGTTTTCCTTTTGTTGTAACTTAACTCTTTCGATCTTATTTGTCTTCAATTTGACATCTATAATCTGTTCAAGGTCCCTCAGCTCCTTTATTAACTGCATATTAAATTGTTGTTCTCTCTTCTCTTGTAGCCTCTCATAGTTCACTTTCTTTCTCATTACATAACCATATTTCTAGTCCATCTCATTTATTTGAATCATTTCCATTAATACCTTAAACTGAAATACTATCTTAGCGATTTCTTTATCATAATTTTTGTCACTCATTCTACTGCCATTTTCCTTGGCATATTTATTCTTTTTTCCTCTATTGTGATCTCTTTTAGAACATCTGTTATGATTGTCACTATTCATCATCCTTTCCATCTCCATGAGTTCCTCTCATTTCAATATGAGTTGCGCAATCATTTGCAATAGCAAGTCTCTCTTGCTGCCCCTTACCTCACCAAGCTCTCCTCTGGACTTAGTCTTTTGGCAAGTATTAGTCCTTTGTCTGGAACCACCTTAAGCATTTCGTTTTGCTCCTTCTAGGCTTCAACTCATCTTCACTTCTAAGAACACAACTATCCTCTCACAATGAAATACTTTGTTTCGACACCTCTTCTTTTACATAGAAACTCTTACCAACTTCCTTCATTCCCTAGAAATTCTACCCACATCCTCTGTGGAATTTCCCTTATGGTCTTCTTGTGAGTTGCAACAATACCTCTACAGCAACAGGTCTCCTTCTTGTTACATCTGCCTCACTAAGCTTCTTTCCTTTGAGCTCAGTCTATTACTATTTCTCTGGTTCTTTCCTCTGGAACAATTGAGCACTCTTTGCTCCAGGTTGCTCCAATCTTCTCACCTTCTTATGCTGCTACCTATGCATCAATATAAATACCACAAACTCTCCAGTCTTCAAATCAAATTAAAATAAAAACATATCATCTCACCTTTAAGATCTCTGTCTGATCTTTCCCCCATTCACCTGCACTTTGAATGGACTGTTCTTTTATCCAACCTTTGGATGTATCTTCAAACTCTACCACTCTTCAAGAACTTGGAAAAGTCCCCCTTACAGTTTAATTAATGTAATCCTACTCCAAAATTTAACTCATTCAAATTCTCCTAGTCATTAAACAAACTTTCATACCATCGCCTATCTTCAGGATCTCACCACTCTTGAAAATGTATTACTCTGCAAATATTCATGCTTCCACTATGCATATTTTCGACATTTGGCTACTGTCAAGAGATTTAGAATCTCATTCTTTCTTTGAATCTCCTAGATTTATCTTGGTGAAGCTCTAACTTTCAGTAATAATTACTCCATTGCTGAGTTTTATTTCACTGTTTCGTTCTTGCTCTAATTTCTTCAAAAAATTTACCCATTCGTGCTTTGATACCACTTTGATGCAACGAAGCTGCAACTTAACACATCTCCAAACCCGTGGGCTCTGAACCCACTATTTTTTAATTTTTCTTTTGTGTAATGATCTCATTACACTAACCGAAATCTCCTTCGCAGCAATCCATCGTAGTATTGTGGATCACACTAACTTGTGACCCTTCCTCACATTTCTCTGACTTCTCTTCTCACATGCGATATGCGATAAACACAACCGGACCTCAATTAAAATAAACCTACATTCACAACTTCTCAGGTCCGCTCAGTCCAAAACCTTATCGGCTTCAATCTCTGCTATTTGATCATGCCTTTAAATCTGACGGTTGATGATACGACCCGATCAACAAACCCAATCATCGATCCCCAGTCATTTGATATCACACATCGCAAATCGCTTAAGAATAGGGTTCATTCACTCGTAATATTGCGACGTGATTCATATCACACATCACAAGTCACTTGAGGCCAGGGTTCGTTCATGCTTGGAATATTGTGATGTGATCCTAATTGGAGATCCTCCACCATTGATCAAGGCCTACTTGATCCAACGGTCAATATTGATATCACATGGACTATTTTCACGACGTTTAACCACCCTTTCAGAGTTGATAAAGATTATAACTCCTTGGTCTATAAGTTTGGGTCTGAATTTGAAGTTAAAGTCCGATCTCTTTATGGCCCCATATCGATTCTATATTCGAGGTCACCCAATCCAAAAGCTTGTGGGTCTTCAATTAGCGCACAAGTTACTAAACCCACAGTTGATTGTGACGTAAGCATTTGAAAAGGAAACTGACGGCTAGGATTTAGTGCGAGACTTCAACCATGATCCAACTATCCATACATTCTTAACTCCTGCAGTTGTTGTCACCCAGTTCCATCACTACCTCACCATTCAACTGCTCAAGATTTCGCTTACTCTAAAATCCACTTAATCTCAATTTCACTTCGTCGGGGTTCTACTCTTCCACCAAACTTGAGGCTTCCACTAAGTTTCCTTCTTCCCTCCAAATTGACTTGTTACCAAGTTCAACTCTTTCAACTCCTTTCTCCGCGTAGAACCAGTGTGCTGAGACTTCTCTGATTCTTTTATCCTACCAAGCAATTAGTGCATATGGATCTTTAAATCCACTCCGCTATTAGGTTTCAAACTCCATCCAACAAAATCGCATTGATATCGAATAGCCCTTCTTACAGAATCAAGTTCACATTACTTCCTGAACAAAATCCAATAACTCTCAATTGATTCTCCAACATTATCACTCTCGCATACACATCCATTTATATGTCAAACCCCACACATGTACTATTACACAACTATATTCAAGAATCGTCACAAGTATTGCAATATATATTCACAATCATTATGGGATTTCCTCCTTACTCACAAAACACGAACAATCCCTTCAAATAACCAAATATACAGACAAATCATAGACAAGCCCTCAGCTAATGCCGACTCAGAAGATATGAAACTTCTATTGGTAATTAAAATCTATATAAAGTCAATGGCGTGATTTATACTTAGTTGGCATTTTTCGTTTGAATTCCCACTCCTGTCTTCTTACTTTCTCCGTAACTCTCTACTTTTAGCCTTCGAGGGTTACAAATTATACACAAACTCTTTAGGGAATCAAGTCCGAAACACAAGACCCTATGCTTATTAAAATACATTGGTTTTGCTTACTTTCTCCCTAACTCTCTATTTTTAGCCTTCAAGGCTTATAAATTATACACAAACTCTTTAGGGAATCATGTCCCTTAACACAAATTATACACAAACTCTTTAGGGAATACAGTCCCTTAACACAAGACCCTATGCTTAAAATACAATGGTTTTTCTGAGCAAGATGCTATTGCATTAGAGATGTGCAATAAACATAAGGTTATAGTAAATGAAAAGATAATTACTCCCAATGTAGTGAATTATGATATAATTTAAAAGATATATTTTATGGTTTTCAAGCTTTTAAAAATAAAAATAAATTAAAAATAGAAAGAAGAAATATTAAAGTTTTTTTATTGAAATATTGTTAATTTT
>APFE030765564.1:247992-273506 GCA_000404065.3 Pinus taeda
ACAGTGTTTCCGAAAGGAAGAATAGGACCATTCTTGACATGGTCAGAAGTATGTTGAAGGCAAAACACTTTCCGCATGAGTATTGGGCAGAAGATGTCACTTGCGCAGTTTACATCTTGAATAGATGCCCAACTAAAGCTGTCATGAACAAAATACCAGAAGAAGCATGGAGTGGTCAAAAGAAAACTTTCACTCACATGAGAGTATTCAGTTGTGTAGCATATGCACATGTACCAGATCAGCTAAGGAAGAAGCTTGACAGTAAGGGGGAGAAGTGTGTTTTTGTTGGCTACTGTGACGAGTCAAAAGCATACAAACTCTATAATCCATACACCAAGAAATTGATAGTAAGCAAAGATGTGCAGTTCATAGAAGATGAAGCTTGGGATGGAATCTTAGAGAAGACAATGAATGTGAAGACAATTGTGTCTCACGAGGAAGAAGAGGAATGGACAACAGCAAATGATCCTTCCTTGGTGGCTCCACCTCCACCATGACAAGTACAACAAACCACACCACAAGATGGAATTTGAATAGCCTTGAGGAATCAAGGAAGTGCTTCTCCAAGCACATCACAGGGATCAGAAATACCCTCAAGTTCGGATGGAACTCCAAGCACACCAAGAACACCAAGATTCAGAAATCTGAATGAGATTTATGAACAAGGAGAGGTAAGTAACAATACCGGTCTGAATTCATTATTCGTTTTGTATTGTCATGTTGATGACCCATTTCATTTTGAAGATGTTGTAAATGAAGGTAAATAGATTGAAGCAATGAATGAAGAAATTGGTGCAATTGAGAAGAGAAAAACATGGGAGTTAGTGGACCTCCCTGGAGGTAAAGAAGCCATTGGAGGTAAGTGGGTCTATAAGACCAAAAGAAATGTTGAAGGCAAGATTGACAGGCACAAAGAAAGACTTGTTATGAAAGGCTACAAGCAGCAACAAGGCAAAGACTATGATGAAACCTTTGCACTAGTAGCAAGGATGGAAACAGTCAGAACAATGTTGTCTATTGCGGCACAACACAAATGGAAGATTTATCAGATGGACGTTAAATCTGCATTCCTGAATGGAGTGTTAAAAGAAAAGGTTTATGTTGAACAACCTCCAGGCTATGAAGTTGAAGGCCAAGAGCATAAAGTCTGCAAACTGAAGAAGGCTCTTTATGGGTTGAAGCAAGCTCCAAGAGCATGGTACAACAGAATATATGCTTATCTGATTGAGAATAGGTTTGATAAGTGTGATGGTGAACCCACACTCTACATAAAGGAGAATGATGGTAAGATTCTTATTGTTGTTTTATATGTAGATGATTTGATTTTTACTAGCAATGATGCTGCTCTCATTATTGATTTTAAAGCAGTCATGAAAAGTGAATTTGAAATGACTGACTTGGGCTTCTTAAGATATTTTCTTGGAATTGAAGTAGACCAAAGTGAAAATGGCATTTTCATTTCTCAAGATAAATATGTATAACAACAAGGCAGTTGTGACTCCAACAGTAATGGGGTTGAAATTGACCAAAGAAGATAGCAGCAAGGATTTTGATCCAAAATTGTACAAGAGCATAGTTGGCAGCCTTACGTACTTGACTGCAACTAGGCCGGACATTATGCACGCTGTGAGTTTAATCTCCAAATTTATGGAAACAACAAAAGAGACTCATTGGAAGACATCCAAGATGATTATAAGGTATGTGAATGGAACGAAGGGGTTTGGTATTTTATACTCCTCTTCTTAAAGTTTCATGTTGACAGGTTACACTGACAGTGATTGGGCTGGAAGTGTTGATGATAGGAAAAGCACATCGAGATATGTGTTTCATATGCGATCGGGAGCCATCTCATGGGCTTCCAAGAAGCAACCAGTTGTGTCTTTGTCAACAGCAGAGGCAGAGTATGTGGCACAACAACAGCAACATGCCAAGCAGTGTGGCTGAGAAGAGTTCTCAGAGATTTGTGTCATGAACAAGAAAAGGGAACAACCATTTACTGTGACAATAGCTCAGCAAAAGCATTGTCTAAAAATTCTATTTTTCATAAAAGAACAAATCACATAGACACCAAATTTCACTTCATACGTGAATTGGTTAACAATGGTGAGATTGTTTTGCAGCACTGCAGAACAGAAAATCAATTAGCTGATATCTTGACAAAACCGTTGGGAAAAAAAAGTTTTGATCATTTCAGGAAATGCCTGGGTATGCAGAAAAACCCAGCAATTGAAATTAAGGGGGAGTGTTGGAAATTAATTCCAACTGCAGCATCAGTTGAGCAGAAATCACAAATCACGTCTCATCACAAATTGCATTAGTTCTATCGTCTATCCTTCGCACTGCGACGCGAAGCGATGCAATCGTAGATCGCAGATCGCAAATCTTAAGCCATTGGGCATTAAGCTCTTCGCTTTTGTTTTCTACGATTGCGATACTACGATGCCTTATCATCACACATCGCAGATCGGCCATTTCTCACTTTGTCTCATTCTCACAATAAAGTTTTGCGATACGATCCCGCCGCTCATCTGTTGATCCAACGGTCCATATTTGTTCCCGTCAAATGCACGTCACCACCATACTGCATGTACACATTTTACCTATTTGTGTTCCCAAGGAAGAAAGTTGGCTTTGCGCCATAATTGCTCACAAACAACATTAAAGAAGAAGCATGGCTGAGAAGGAAAGAACCAACCTCAAGCCGTCTGCAGCATTTATCAGTTACGGGTTTCCATACAACCGACTCAAGAATTACAGCTAAGACTCTGTCAGAGAGTTAAAGCGGTTGATGGACTATTATGACCACTAATGCACTATATATGTGTATACACAGAGAGTTAAAAAAAAAAAAAAGAGTAAGGAAGATAGATAAGAGGAAATGCACAACAGTGTAGAAAAAAGGAAAAAAAAAAAAAATCCTTTCGTTGTGGAACTGAAGCGTTCCTGTTGCAATCCCTCTGTTCAAAGGAAGATTATTTTGTAACAACATTTTTTTTTAATACAAGCTTTACTTGTGTATTAAAGATCCTGTTTTCAGTTGAAGAGCGTTGTTCTCTGGTCTTTTGTGTTTTGGTATTTTAGCAGATAAAATATCCAATAGTAAAATGTGTGCGGGGCATCAAGTAGGTAAATCCACGCATGGGAAGAATCCCAAAGAATTAAAGACACAAAATTGAAATTTCACTAACACGGTGATTCAACGATAACTCTAAATAATTTCTTTTTTATAACCCTTGTTAATTTTTTCAGCACGACAAAAAAGCTATATATTTGTATTATATTTATGAAGAGGATAGTGCAGACATATACATGTATCGATGGATAATGCAGATAGCAGAGGCAGATGTGTTGTTTAAAGCAACGTTATGTGGATAAAAAACATGAGATAGATTTCCTGTTCAACTACAACATGATTATATGGGAACCAATTTGTTTTTTTAAGTTATCCCATGTGAGATTCCTATTATGAAACACTAGCCAGGCAAAAATTATGATCTTTGTGGGGCATCCTGATTTCCAAAAGGTTGAAGGAAAAATGTCTCCTTTATTTCCTGCTTTAGAGATTAGAAGTTGTAGATATGCTTGACATAGACAACCGAGAAGCCTCCAAGTTCCTTCCAAATGAGGAAGTCTTTATCCGCAAAGCAATATATGCCATTACTCGCAGCGAGGATATAATAGAATTTCGTTGCACTGCCAATATCGTCGCGAAGCTGCAATTCAATTGCAAATTTCCAAATTGGAACAACACCTTCCCTTTCATGTATGGCATTGGCCCAGAAAAAGATACCCCTGTTGTGGAGTGATCTCATTAACCGAGTGGATATATGAATTTTTTCAGCCCCTCTAGCAAAGTCATCCCATCTTATTATAATATTTGATCTGGTCTAAAATTTCCAGATCAGATTTTGCCTGAAATAAGGTTCTAGTTTCCTGAAGCCTCTCCAAATTATAGAGCCAAGTGAGGACCCGATGTGGTTTTCCTTAAACTAGTAAGACATGTCCTTGTTTTCCATGTATTTAGCACGAATGACCATGCTCCAAAAAGACTTACCCATAATTGCTTTCCACATAGATTTACATAGAAGAGCCTTCCTAACAAAAGATAAGTCCAATATGCCCCATCCTCCCATTTTTTTAGGTTGCGTCAGCATACAAAGTTTGGATAGGTGGTATTTATTTTGCTCTTTGTTGCCTCCCCATATAAAGTTGGTAGTCATCCTGTTCAGATTGTTAATGATAACAGAAGGGATAGAGAACAGGTGCGCCCAATATACCATTATTTGTACGAGAACAACTTCAGTCAGAATCGTGCTTCCACATATGGATAAACATTTATACTCCCATGCAACAATTTTCTTGTAATATCAATTTGCTATCCAAGACCAATCAGCCACCCAATATCCAATAGTTTTCAAATTGAATACAAGTATTTGAGCCTGTTCCGAAGTGGAATTGCTTGATGTTGTAAAGTTGTGTAATGAAAGCAATCAAGTCCCCATTTACATCATCAACATGAAAGGATGATTTCCCTTCGTTTACATTCATGCGAGTAGCTTTTTGAAATCTTGCCAAGATATCATGTAAAAAAATCCAGGTGGCTCTGCACAATATTGTTGTTATAAGAATATCATTGACAAAAAAATTATGGGAGATGTAGATTCCTCTACAGATGGGAAGGGGTCGACAGATTTTTAGATGAATCACCTTCTTGATATGTAGGCTGAGAGAGTCCATTACAAGTATGAAGAGAAGCAGAGAGAAGGAGCATCCTTCCCTTAGCCCCCTGACTGCTTTGAAAAATCGAGTGGGGATTCTATTGATCAAGACAACATAATTTACCTCCACCACATATGCCATGCTCCATCTAAAGCACCTATTATCAAGAGCAATCCTTGCAAGAAGGTAGTGGATAAAACCAACCCCAATCCACACTGTCGTATTCCTTTTTTAGATCAATTTTTAATATAGCAAAATCCAGTTTCCTACTATGCAAGGAATGTAGGCATTCTTGAGTGAGGGCCACCGCATCCAAGAAATTTCTATCCTTAAGAAAACTGTGCTGTAGAGATAAAACATTCCTCACACGGATAGCAATGATTTTTGAGATTATCTTATACAGGACATTGCATAAAGAGATAGGTCGATGATCAGAAAAGGATGTGGAGAGTTTCTTCTTTGGAATCAAAGCAATATAAGTGGTGGTAATGCGATGGCTGATGATACCATTTAATCTTGTTTCCTCGACCATATTTAGAATATCTTCCTTGAACAAGTCGAAAAAGTGGATAAAAAAATCAATAGACCAGCCATCCAGTCTTGGACATTTGTCTTTCTGAAAGGATTTCATCGTCACCAATAATTCATCTTCAGTGACCTCAGAAAATACGGCAGCGTTTTGATTGTCATAATCATAATAGGGTACAGAACAATACCCCATAGAATATCTTCAATGCCATTGCCAATATCTCTGTTGTAGACATTTTTGAAGTATTTTACAGCTTCACTAGATATGGCCTCTTGGGAAAAAAAAGATTTGCAAGCTTCATCCTTGATTTCCCAAAACTTGGTATTTTTATCTCCTTCTCTGAACCATATGGCACAACTCTTAAGACGCCATATGGCTTCTTCTGATGCTAGAATCTTTTGCTTCCTTTTCTCCACGTCCCATATTTGTTTGGAGTACAAGAGGATATGAAGGCCTGTTTGAAGCCCGTAGATAAGTATTGCAATTTTTTATC
This sequence comes from Pinus taeda, assembly GCA_000404065.3. Lineage (NCBI taxonomy): Eukaryota > Viridiplantae > Streptophyta > Pinopsida > Pinales > Pinaceae > Pinus > Pinus taeda. The sequence continues at coordinate 253,734 of APFE030765564.1, forward strand.
TATATCTTTTAGGTCTCTTCTATTGTATTTTGATTTCTCTCGTTGCCATCTTTTAACTTTGCTTCGGAGAATAGAGATTTGATTAATAAAACCTATGTCTGTTCTTGAGCCGGACATGTTGGATGTTCCCACGATTCCATTATAAACTAATTGAAGCACTCATCAGTGAGCCACGTTTGGTTATATTTGAAGGGATAACCAAATCTGCACCCAATATATTTCCATGGAATAGAAATGGGGCGATGATCTGAAATAAAGGAAGGTATAATTTTCACCGAAAGGAAACCAAATCTTTCAATCAGTTTTCCATGAAAGATAAATCTGTCTAGCCTTTTAACCAGGAAAGAGTCATTTGACTGCCCACTGTCCCAAGTGGGACCCCGACAATCCGGCTGAATATCAATGAAATTATTTTGAAGGATGGCATTCCGGATCATGCGGCCAATAGGGTTGTTTTCCCTGTAACCTCGAGCACCGTGGTCCGACTATGAAAATTCTCCATATGCCATTGTAGAAAATAGAGCTATCGGGAAGGTGGTGCCAAAACAATAGGTGTGGACGACCACCAGTAAATATTAATATAAGAGCTGGATTGAAATGGTAAAAAACAGAGCAGCGGAATCCAAAAATCGAGTCTTCTCACAACCCAACCCGGGTGGCCGACCAGAAGGAAAGCCAAAATCCTTCGACAGCAGCTAGAAATAGGTTATAAGAGGAGATAAGAATGTCTAAAGTAGGACACGGTAGGGATAGAGAAGTGCCAAGCATCAACTTCAGATAATAAGAAAGGCCGGTCCGGCCACGTTCAAGAACACATGCAGAAACCCACCACCAAGCATGACAATATCGCCGAGAGGTATAGAAAGAAATAGGGAAAATGAAGGGCGAGCCAGGGTGGGACACCTCCGGGAGGAAAAGCGAAGCATCAACCAATGGTGGGGCGAAAGCACAACCCAATCACCGTCGCATGCAGATTACCACCTCCAGTCACGCTAATGGATAATTGCAGGCCAAGATACACTGGAAAAAGGCCGATGGATGGCAGAATCTTACCTAAATGATGCACGAAGGATGCAAGATTGTGCTCTCCACTCGGCAGCTCCCCTTCAGATCTCTCACTCCTTAAAAATATCCTATAACCCTTGTTAATTACATGAGCGAGGATTCGAAATTTCCCCTCCATAAATCGACGACTCTACCTCAAAGCATTCGCTCTTCAAATACTCTTCGTAGGTGTCAGAGGTCAGAGTTAGCAAGAATGCAGTAATTCCCCAAGGGAATAGGAGTTCTATGGGCAAGCGATATTATCAGATAAAAGAAAGTAAAAAAAAATACAAAATACAAACAAAAAAAATAATTAAAAAATGACAGAAACTACTAACCAGAATTGAGACTTCGACTTGTATAAAAATAATGCATGCAGGGACTAAGTAGGAATTGTAGGTGAATAAAAACTAATAAATTGACAATCTCTAACAGAATACTTGAAATTACAGTAGCAGAATACTTGAAATTACAGAAGGGATAAATAAAACCAACATGAATAAATTATTTACCTGAGAATGCACGATCCGTGGGTGAAATGAGTGAGTGAATCATCTAAATCGTTGGAATTCCATAAGCACCCAGAGGAGGCATGCCTCCGAGCCTTTGCTCTGCGTAAATACCTGATCGATCAATGCATAAAATTTTCAGTGGAACTCTGCTAATTTCTGCTAACGCTCAGTTCCAGAATGCACTTCTGAAACAGAAAATGATTATAAAAAAAAACGCTCAGTTCCAGAACGCACTTGTGGAACAGAAAATGATTAAAAAAAAAAATTCAGAGAAAGCTTTTAGCCAAAAATATCTTTTTGGTTATATAAGTTCCAAGGGAAGGTAGTTAATAGTTAAGTATTATTAATTATTAACTGATTTTTAACATGAAATTATTATTAATTATTAACTGATTTTTAACATGAAATTATTATTAATTATTAATCTGACGAATTTGAACGCGGAGAATGATGCAAGGTGACATCTAGGGGAGTTGATTTCAAAGAGGGACACTTTATGACATAATTAACATATTTTTAAGTATATGTCAATATTAATTATGTATTAAAATATTTTATCAAAAACCAAATTATAAGATTTAAATATCTTATTTACTCATTTTTTTACTTTTAATTACATTACAACATATTTATTTTCTTTTATTATAGTTGACATTAATTTCCAATTTAGAACATAATTTTTAAGGGAACAGATATGGACAAGCTTACACATTCCACTTCCCCTCATACTAAGCTGTAGAATAGCTTCAATATTAATAAGTTTATTAATATTATTTTTAAAAATTAATGGTAAAGTTAAATAATATAATAATGATAATGATTTGAAGTAATTATATTGATGTTATATTGTGAATTTTATGGAATATACCTTGGATGGATTTAATAATAATGTTTATGATGGTGAAAGAGTCGACTTAACTTATCTTGTTAGTTTCCTCGATCTTTATCCATTTTGGTTCTTTAATTAATATTCATAAGTTCAAATCAAATATCATATGTAAAATTATGGAAATTGCATGGAATTGATTTTCTTTAGAGCTAGAGGAATTAATCATTTTTTGAGATTATCTAAGTGATGTTTAGGTTTAAAACTTTATGGTTGTAATTATAACCACTATGATAGTGCCAAAAGCCTAGAATCTAAAACTTAATATGAAACTTATGACTTAGCAAGGGTTGATGCATCCAAAGGAACATTGAGGGTGTGAACCTACATCCAAGTATAAGTCTATGAATTACGTGTTAAAATATTTTATCAACAACCAAATTATAAAATTTAAACATCTTAATCACTCTTTTTTTTACTTCTAATTACATTACAACATATTCATTTTCTTTTATTATAGGTGACATTATTTTTGTATTTAGAACATAATTTTTAAGGGAACAGATGGATGGACAAGCTTACACATCCTCTCATACTAGACTGTAGAATAAGCCTTAAGCATTAATAAGTTTTTTAATATCATTTTTAAAAAGTTAATGGTAAAGTTAAATAATATAATAATGATAATGATTTGAACTAATTATATTGATGTTGTATTGAGAGTTTTATGGAATATACCTTGGATGGATTTAATAATAATGTTTATGAGGGTGGAAGAGTCGACTTATCATGTTAGTTTCCTCGATCCTTATCCATTTTGGTTCTTTAATTAATATTCATAAGTTTGAATAAAATATTATATGTAAAATTATGGAAATGCCATGGAATGGTTTTTTTTAGATCTAGAGGAATTAATCATTTTTCAAAATTACCTAGGTGATGCTTAGGTTCAAAGTTTTCTGGCTGCAATTATAACCACTATAATAGTGCCAAAAGCCTAGAATCCAAAACTTAACATAAAACTTATGAATTAGCAACGTTGAGCCATCCAAAGGAACATTGAGGGTGTGAATCTATATCCAAGGGTCATCCACCCTTTAGTCTTATCACAATGGTCAACTTCTCCCTTTGCATGAATTGAACCTGACTGCAAGGGATCACAAATTGTGTTCCCAACCACCCGAGCTAGAACCTAGGTGGAGGGGATAACAAACCATGCTCCCAACCACCCAAGCTAGAACTAGTGATGGAAATACAATCGAAGGTAATAATGATACTAATAATAATTGAAGGTGACAACCTAAATTCTAGATTAACATATCCGAGCAAAAGGTAAAAAATTGGAAACAAAGGATGAAGTTCTTGAAGTAGTTACCACTATTGTCTTGCTCGCATTGTCTCACCATGCAGTTGTGAATAATGGACAATATTCGTATGGAGGATGTGTGCCCAATCTGAAAAGTAATTAAGAGGTGGAAACACACAAGGAAGAAACTCCAAAACTGGAATGGAGCTAACTGCTCTTTTCATCATTCAAAATCTGTAACAACCCTGGTGAAAATTCCATTTCATACATGTTAATAAAAGAAAAATAATAACCATGACTATGGGATACTTATTCCAAGTTGAAAGTTGGGCAACACATCCTAGTGTGGTTGTTCATTTGGTTTATTATGGATAAGGAAATTGACAAGGGCAATGACAAAATATTTTGAAAGGCATGAGACATTAATTGCATTTCATTTATGAAAATAATGGAAATTAGGAGAAAAGAAAGGTGAAAGATCACAGGTTGCATGTGAGGAGAAAAATGAAGGAAATAAGGGAAAATGAAGAAAATAGGGGCCACATTAATAAAAGTTCTTTTGAGGATCATTTGGTACGTTTTGCGAGTTCATTTTTGGGGCTCTCTCTATATTCTCTTTCTCTCACACTCTTGGAAACTTGAGTTTTCTTGGAGCACTTTAGCATTGTATCAAGAATGGAAAAAAAGGAAAAGAGGAAGAAAATATCAACAAAGGAAGATCAGGATCAAGCAACTACAATGTGTTTACTTGCAGGTATCAATTTTCATGTGTGATTTCCTTACTACATTTGGCATGCATGGTTATGCATGTGTGTTCTTAGTTCTCTTTCTGTGATGGATATTAGTTTTTCTAGGTATGATAGAGTTCTTTAGCCATACCTTTACAGTTTCAGAAGCCATGGTGAGATGGGGTTCTCATGTTTTGTTTGAGCTGGATTGCCAGATGGATTTGAAGCCGAGTGAGGTGGATCTCTGAATGAAAGAAGACATGGCATAGTGATCCCTGAACTAGCTTATGGATTGCGGTAAAGCCATTGGCCTAGTGACTCCTAAAATAGACGGTGGGTTATGGTAAATCCAGGTATTGTGTGCCTTGGTGGACCTAGGAATCCTCGACTAGTGAATGGTGGGATATGTGGTAAAGCCTAGAGGTGGTTTCTGTTGATTAGGCCTAGCAATTCTTTCTAGTGAATATAAAGATATACAGCAAAGCCTGGAGGGTGGTGTCTCGATTATGGCCTAGTAACCACTAGATTAGATCATGTGTTGCACTAAAGCCTCGAGACTAGGAGACTAGAAAATTCCTCGAAGTAGGTGGAGAAATCCAATGGCATCCATGCTTGTTTACGGCCGAGTGATCCAGTGAGGATTATGGTGAAGCCTTGTTTTATTTATTAGGGTGAGGTGGTTTAGCCTCACAAAGGCCTCATTGGTTCTTTTGGTTTTTAGTCCCATATTCATGCTTGGACTATCGCATGGGGATGAATGGCTAAAGAGAAACTTGGATCAGCTAATCTACAGTCGGGTGGAAGATGGTAGTCCCATACCGGGTTGGGTTTTTCATTCATTAATAAGAGTTTCTTTCCCTGGTATTTATCACAAAATATATTGGATTATATGTGATATTTATGGTTGTTGTATACTCGTTATTTTTGTTGGTTATATGTTGGTTATGAATATGTTTTATGAAAGTGAAAATGTATGGTTGTCATCATGTTTTGATTTGTGAATGAATGAGCAATGAATATATGACCTAATATATGATAACTCAGCTCTTGTGATAAGGAAACAAAGATTCTTAGTGATTCTTAGATAATTATGAAACCCCTACACTCATACTTGTTGTTTAAACTTGTAGAATGCATATTTGTGACATGTTTTGAAAAAATGTATGTCATGTCTAATAGGGTTCCAGTCAAGTTCTTATCCAATTAATTATATTTGTATCATCATTTAATTGATATTTTTCATTTATTGAAGTGTCATGGAGTTCTTGGAAGTGACCTCAACTTTATGCTTGAAAAAGTGGCGCATAATTTGGAGTCACAGGCACAAAACTGCTTGGGAAAGTCCCCAGTCGCAAACATACCCGTGTGGTGGGAGAGACTGGAGGGTCCTAGTCACACTCATTCCCATTTCATGGGATCGAATAGAGATTAATGCATAAAAGGTAAATTTGTCTCAAGGGGTAGTCACCTTGAAGGTTTGGATGGGTTGTGCAGGTTATCCAGTTTGTATGGAAGGTTTGCTGTAGTGTGTTCCATCAGTTTCACTTCCTTAACTGACACATAGGGCATTAAATCATATCATAGTAAATCTTTGTCACATGTTTACCCTGGTTGGCCAGTTACTTCAGTAGATGTGTGATCCAGGGGAATCGTAAAGTGATCAAAACTCAATGTGTTGAAAACCAATATCGTATGCTCTTGATATCGTGTTTTGATCGAATTCCCAAACAGATAAAAAACATTGCACGTGATAGGCTAACTGATAATTTCTAGGCCAATGGTAGGTTTCCACTTGGCCACACCAAATTGGCCGAAAACTACAGGGTTTTGATTGGTTCACGGTGTTTTTATTATTATTTCTAGTTGACTCTATCTGTATGAGCTCCAATGGTTGCAAACCACATGGGCCAATGAATTGTTGCCATCTGGCCTCCTCGTGGCATGCTAAAATTTGTTTTTGGGAGAACAGACCACCAAGAGATTCAAACACTAGACCTCCCACAAAGAAGTAAGAGTCATTAAAAATCTACCATCAGGTTGGGACTTAACCCATATAGTCCCCGAATTATATTTAAAATGGTGTGCAATTCGCATTTGGGGAAAGGGACCAGGGGTAGACCCTAGTCCCTTGTCACCCCACACTCATGGGACCGCACACGGGGAGCCAAGGGCTACAGCTTAGCCCTAGCCCAAGGTCTCGCCACTACAAGAAACATCATGCTAATGATCCAAGCCATTCATACCTAAGCACTAACAGAACTAGTAGAAGTTAAGGGATTAGCCCTTGTCACATAGCCTACGCCATATCACCCTTGGTGGAAGCTTAAGACACTTAGGTTAAGGTACTAGCGGAGTGGGGGAAAACCCAAGTCATTTTTTCCTTCATATGACCACAACGTGAAGCAATGAAGAACTAGGTGGAAGGAGTCAAAAAATGGGGGCCAATCCTTAGGCATATAGGCCCTCACATGACTAAGACCACCAACAAAATAGCACGTGTTATTTTTATTCCCTAGCCCTAGTTTTCAGATGCTCCAATTTGCGACAATACGACCAAATCCAATTCCGTTGGGGGCATGACCGATGGGGGTGGATGGTTAGACCCAGTCGTTGGGCATGTGGCCCCCATACGACCTCAATTTTTAGAATTTTGGGGGTTAGAGAACAATTAAAGTGTCTGAAAATTTGACCCATTGAGCATGATTATAGGCTAGCCTTACACGTTGGTTCCAGGTTTGGGGTGCTCAAGCCAGGTTTCGGTTTTATTGTAGGATGGTTAGCTATGGAAATTGGGGAGAAACTTGGACGAAGTATAAATTTCTTAGTTTTGTGCAAATGAGGTGCAGAAAGAGCCCGGATGGGAGTTTTTGACAATTTTGGATCCATTGTAGACATCTTTTTTTCATTTTGAGCATTATATAACCATGTAAAAATAAATTTGATCACTTAATGAAGGAAGCCTTACATTGGAATATGGACGAGGAGATGTAGGCTAGGAGAGGGGTGAACTTGTTTATCATGTTTGTTGTTATTTCTTTAGGATGTTATATTTTGTCTATGTTTTGGCTATTAACTAAGTTTAAAAATAATTTGTTTACGTGTGTTGTAACTTGATCCATTACCTAAAATACATAAAATTTCACTTGCAATTGGTAGATCACCTTCAAGTTTTCATTACAAAATAGTTTTCATTACAAAATAGTTTGGTATCGGACCTCAACGTTATTGTGAAGGTTTGATTTTGTTTGCAAGTGTTTTTCTAATGCTTACAAGGTTCAAGCCTAAAAGAAGAGAAGGAGAACTTTTGGAGCCAAGATGTCAGATTTTTTCAAGGAGAACAAACACCCCTCAAACTTCAATAGTCATGGCACATGAAGAAGTTCCTGAAGGAATGTCTAAAGAAGAAAGAACTTTTGGAAAATATTTTTTTGAGATGTCTGAAATGGTAGAGGTTCTTTAAGAAGAGAGGAATTCAAGTTTGTATAAAGAGAGCTCAAAAACACCAAAAGGAGATAGAAGGAAAGGACACAAACCTCCAAAATGGAATGGAGGAAATGGTGACAAGCTACAACCTTCACCTCCATCATCCTCATCCTCATTCTCATCTTCTTCTACTTCTTCAACCCTTTCATAGGCACCACCAAATTATCCAAAGGGACATGGTAAAACTCCTTTTTTAAGGCTTGACATTAAGTTTGATTTTTCTATGAATGATGGAGAGGTAAATTTTGAGAGATTAGATAATTGGATTGGTCAGATTGAACTGTATTGCAGGATACAAAGAATCCAGGAAGATGAGACCAAAATTCAGCTTGCTTCTCTTATATTAAAATGTGCATCACTTAGTTTGTGGGAAGTCAAAACTCAAGAGGACATGAAGAAACATAGTAAATTTTTATCCTCTTGGAATTATTTTGTTGTTGCAATAAGAAGTAAATTGTATCCATTATCATACATGCAAAACGCTATAATGGATTGGCAAAACTTTAGGCAAGCTAACAGACAATATGTGCAAAGCTATACTCAAGAATTTAGAAAAAAACCTTTTATTTTGGGTATATATTTTTCCTCCCAAGATACTCTACTAAAATATATTGGAGGTTTACATAGTTACTTGAGACACACCATTCACGTGTTTAACCCTACAAAACTATATGAAGTTTGTGTACAAGCAACTCATTTAGAAGCAAGAGGAAAAAATATTTCCAAAGAAACTAGTGAGAAGTCATTCAAGTCTGGAGAAAAAGGAAAAGGGAAGTTCAAAGGCAAGGATAAAAATAATTCTTCAATAAAGAAAGAGGGAGAAAAAATCACATGTAAAAACTATTCTAAATAAGGCCATGATAAAGGCCACTATTGGAAACTTCATCCTAAGATGAGACCCAAAACGTTTAATCGCAAGGAAAAAAAATATTTTTTCAGCTACACAACAAGATCAAGGATCTAATTTTTAAGATGAAACAAAGATCATAGCCATTGGATCGAAAGGTAAGGATTCAATTCCAAGTACTATTTCTTCTAGAAAACCCATTGAAACTAAAAATGAAAGAGAAAGAGTAGAGTTGTTCCATATTAGATTCATGAAAAAACATAACAAGGTAGATATTGTGCTTCATGGTGGTTCACAAGAAAACCTCATTTCATAAGACATTGCTAAGAAACTAAATTTGAAAACCATTCCTCATCCTAAATCTTATCCTTTGGGTTGGGTATGTGACAATCCCAAGTTGCAAGTGACAAGAAAATGCATACTTGGATTTTGTTTTAGTGCAAATTTTATTGATGAGATACAACTTGATGTGGTACCACTTGACATTTGTGGGATTGTTTTGGGAAGTCCATACATTTATGACAATATATCCAACTATCATTGGCATGAGAAAAAGTATCCCCTGTTTAAATATGGGATTGAGTACATTGTTTAGAGCACATAGCAAGAATTTGAATTTGTCTCTTGTGAATGTTGGACAAATCAAGAGGTTTGTAAATGCTAGTCAAAATTTTGCAATGTTTATGATCAAGCATAAAAATATTGATGAATCTAAAAACTTCCAAGAATGTGATGCAACATTAAATCTAATTCAGTTGAAGTTGTTAACACATGTTGTAAGATGTTTTAGGAATCTAATGTGTTTCCTCCTAAAAGATGAAAACAACATGACGTTCATTTGTAGCAGGATGATTCACTTTGAAAATTGGTTTGAAAAAGATGCCAGTGTTAGAGAAAGCAAGAATCAAGAAGTAGATGCAAGAGCTACTTGAAAAATGGAACATTAGTTCTAATACATCTTCTTGTGGGTCTCATAGTGTTTTGTATTTTAGGGAGAATGGCACACGGCGATGTCATTCACATTTGGTGAAGATTGAAGCCAAAAACAAAGTTAGACATGATAAACCTCATGTTGACCACAATTTTCACGTTGGAAATGAAGTAAAACTTTGCGTCAGCAAAGAAAAACTTTAAGGTGAAAAGAACTTGAAAATGGGTAATCATCCTTTGATTTAAGACATAGGAGAGAATGTTCATATTTCTTTAACAAAATTTTTCTCTTCTAAACATATTTAAGAATTGCAACAAGGTTTTATCCTTGACAAATAAACATGAACTTCAAGAAGAAGTAATGGGAAGCACCTTCATATGGGTTTCAAAGGTAAAAACCAGGAAAAACCAAATGGATTGAAAAGTGAAGGATGAACGAACTATACCCTCATCCTTTTTTATTATTGAAAATAGCCTTTTGTAGTTCCAGAGCTTCCTGTTCGGAGGAGTGATCGAGGGGATCAATAAAGTGCTCAAAATTCAAAGTATTCAAAATTTCTTCAAACCTATACTAGTGCATAGATCTCGGTGATCTAAATCCAACGCAACTTGAATTGTTCAAAACCGATATCATATGCTCTTGATATCACTTTCTGATTGAATTCCCAAACAAGCAAAAAAAAAATGTAGGTGACAGGTTGATTCTACATTTCTGGGCCAGTGGTAGGCTTCCAATTGGCCACTCTAGATTGGTCCAACAATACTAGATTTTGATTGGTTCAGAATTTTATTATTATTATTTCTTGTTGACTAGGTTTGTAAGAGACCCAATGGTTGGAAACAACGTGGGCCAGTGAATGGATGCCATGTGGGCTCCTTGTGTCAAGCTAAAATTTGTTTATGAGCAAATAGGCCCCTGGGAGAGTCAAACACTATACCTCCCACCAAGAAAAATGAGTCATTACCACTCAATCGTCGTGTTTGTACTTAACCCATCTAGTCCTTGACTTATATTTAAAATGGTATGAAATTCACATTTGGGGAAAGGGACAAGGGTTAAGCCCTAGCCCACGACAACCCCATGCCCATGGAATCACAGGCGGAGGAGCCGGGCCCTAGGGACTTAGCGCTGGTCTAAGGTCTCAGTTCCATTACAAACAATAGGCTAAGGCAACAAGCCTTTTATACACCAAGCACTAACAAAACCAACAAAGGTTAAGGGCTTAGCCCCGTCACATAGCCGACAACATATCACCCTTGGTGAAAGATTAAGGTGCTTGGGTTAAGTTGCTAATGGGGGGCGGGAAGCTCAGGTCATTTGGGCCTTGATATGATCATAGCATGGGGGAATGAAGTGCCAGGTACGCTATGCCAAAGAATGAGGCCCAACCCTTAGGCATATGGGCCCTCACATAACTGATACCACCATCAAAATGATGCATGTGATTTTTAGGCCATAGCCCTAGGTTTTGGGCTCTCCAATGTGCCACAACCAACTCCAGTTCTGTTGGGGGCCTGGCCAATAGGGGTGGACTGCTAGCCCTAGCCCTTGGGCACATGGCCCCCATATGACCATAATTTTTTGAATTTTGGGGGTTAAAGGAATTTAAAGTGTTTGAGAATTACACCCGTTGGGCATGATTGTACATTAGTTTTTCACGTCAATTCCAGTTTTGGGGTGCTCATGCGAGGTTTGGGTCGAATCGTAGGATGATTCGCTGTGGAAATTGGGGAAAACATTGAAGAAGCATAACTTTCTCAGTTTTTGGTCAAATGAGGTGTAACAAATTCCCATATGGGGCTCCTATCCAGAGTAACCAAGAATCTACCATCTCTAATCATTTCCTCTCTATCCGAAGAATCTACCATCTCTAATCATTGATCTTGTCAGAAGAAAAGCTAAGCCTTGTGTTCAAGTTGTTTCTATTTTGTTTGACCCTTAGTCTAATTATAGTTATGTTAGTCCTAACTTGGTGGATAACTGTGGTTTGAATAAAGAAGTGCATGTAGAATCTTGGTTAGTATCGTTGCCTACAGATACAAAGAAGAGAGTTCATCATTGGGTAAGGGCATGCACATTTGAACTAAATGGTATGCCTACAACAACACATTTGAATGTATTACTGTTAGGGTCATATAGTATGATTTTGGGTATGGACTGACTATATCTTCATAGGACCAAAGTGGACTGTTATGACAAAGTCATTCAGTGCTTGGATGGCAACTGGGAGCAAGGAATATTGCAGGGTAAGAAGAAAGGAACATCGGTTAGGATGGTAACAACTATGCAAGAAAATCGCAATCACATAAAAGGGTGTGTGTTATTTGTAGTACACGTTTGTAGTGATAAAGGTAAGGAGGATGAGGATGTGGAGATATTGAGTAGGTACCTGATCTTGAGGTAGTTTCAGGGTGTGTTTCTAGTAGAGATTTCAGAGTTTCTGCCTCGCAGGGAAGTAGACTTTTCTATTGAGTTGGTACTAGGCGTAGCACCAGCATCAAAGGAACCGTATAAAATAAGCACTCAAAAGCTTGTAGAGTTAAAGTTGCATTTGAAGGAAATTCTTGACAAGGGATACATTAGGCCAAGTGTATCACCTTGGGGTTCACCAATATTGTTTGTGAAGAAGAAAGATGGTACTCTCAAGTTATGCATTGATTATAAGTAGTTAAAAAAGGTGATCATCAAGAAAAATTACTTATTTGATCAGTTGAAGGGAACAACAATGTTCTCAAATATAGATTTTAGATCACAATATCATCAAGTATGCATCAAGGAAGAGGACATTTACAAGACAACTTTTTGGAGAAATTATGGGAATTATGAGTTTTTTGTAGTTCCATTCTGTTTGACTAATTCCCTTGCTACTTTTATGTTGTTGATGTATAGAATGTTGCATCCTTATCTGGACAAGTTTTTTATCGTATTCATTGATGACATCTTGATATATTCCAAGAATGAGGAAGAGCATGTCGATCATTTAGCAACGGCATTGAAACTGTTGAGAGAGGATAAGTTGTATGCTAAGATCAATAAATGCAACTTACTTTAGACAAAAGTACATTACTTGGGACATGTGGTCTCCAAGTAACGTATAGAAGCAGATCTAGAGAAGATAAGAGCTATCATGGAGCAGGAAGCTCCTAGAAATTTTGATTGTGTAGGATCATTCACTGGGCTAGCAAGGTATTATAGGAGGTTCATCAGGAACTTCTCTCAAATTTCATATCCTATTACGTCATTGAAGAGGAAAGGTAAGAAATTTGAATGGACAGAGGGATGTGTAACAAATTTAGAGAAGTTAAAGAAACTATTGACAAACACTCTAGTGTCAAATATTGCAGGCTAGGGAAAATAGTTTGTAGTGTGTAAAGATGCTTGCAAGAGAGGACTTAGTGGAGTCATGTAGGAGGGATAGGTAGTATGTTGCGAGTCATAGAAACTGATTCATCACGAGTAGAACTGTCTAACACATGATCTTGAGTTGGGAGCGATCATTCATGTGTTGAATATGTGGATGAACTATCTTCATTTCAGGAGGTTTTTATTCATGAGTCAGAACAGTGGATAAATATAGTTGTTTGACAAACCAATTCAGAGTGCCAGGAAATTTAGATGGTTGGCCATGATTAGTGAGTTTGACTTTGAGATCAGGTATATCAAGGATAGAGAGAACAAGGTTGCAGATCTTCTTAGTAGGAAGATACAGGTAAATCACATTGCAGCTATGAGTTCTTATGGGGAATATTTACAGGATCATAGTTTAGAAGAAGGTCAATAGGATGATAGGTGTAAAGAGCCTTTGCATAGGTTACAGTAGAGTATAAGTATAGGTGCAGGTGCACAGGATGTGGAATATCATCTCTCAACAGATGGCTTGATCAGATTTAGTGAAAAGATATACGTGTCGGACAGCAATGAGCTCAATAAGATTATCTTGAGGGAGTTTAATGTGAAATTGTATTAAGGTCACCCAGGCTAGCAAAAGGCATTGACAATAGTACATAGGTCATACTATTGGCCAAATCTTAAGAAGTGTGTGTCAAATTTTGTGGCTAGATGTTTGGACTATCATTAGGTAAAGGTAGAATGTGAGGATCCATGTGGACTACTACAACCGATTGTGATTCCATAATGGAAATGGGAGGCCATTTTTATGGAATTAATCACAGGTTTTCGAGGAAATCTAGACAACATGATTCCATCATGGTTGTGAAGGCAATGTTGACTAAGGTAGCACACTTCATTCTAGTGAAGACCTCATATTGAGCTAGTGATGTGGAAAAGGTGTTAATCGAAGATGTGGTCATATTGTATTGTGTTTGAAAGAAGATTTTGTCAGACCAGTATGCAAAGATCACTTCCAAAACTTTGGAAGGAGTTGTTTGGAAGTTTAGGTACAAACTTGGCCTTCAATATAAATTATCATCTATAGATAGATGGACAGACAGAGAGGGTCAAATGGATATTGGATGACACGTTGAGGATGTATGTCATGCACCAACAGACAAGCTGGTAGGAGTACCTTTTTTTGGTTGAGATAGATTATAATAATGGTTACCATGAGTCTTTAAGGATGAATCCATTTAAGGCAGTCTATGGGCAGACTTGCAATACTCCCATTAGTTGGAGTGATCTAGTGAACAGGGTGTTGATTGGACTAGATATGTTAGTGGAAATGGAATAGGAAATGCAGGCGATAAAAAATAATCTAAAGGTAGAATAGGACAAATAAAAAATCTATGCTGGTCGGAAAATGTTATTTAAGGAGTTCCAAATTGGAGAATAGGTTTACTTGTGCATAAAGCCAAAGAAGAGCTCCTTGCGGATTGGATCATGTGCCAAGTTGGCACCTCAAGTTTGTGGACCGTTCAATATCCTTGAAAGGATTGGACCAGTAGCCTATCTACTTGCACTGCCAGAAACACTGAATTTCAATGATGTTTTCCATGTTTCGTTGCCGAAGAAGTATCTTAAAGTTGTTGAACATGTTATTGACTGGTCTATATTACAGATGGAGCTAAATGGAGAATTCTAGCCGGAACCTTAGTGTATATTGCAGAGAAAGGTGCTTATGCTCTGGAACTAAGAAATCCAGCAGGTTAAGGTGAAGTGGAAGCACTTTGGGCCCGATAAGGCTACATGGGATATGGCAGATCCAATGTAGGTTATGTATCCTTCTCTGTTCTCTGGTTGAGAAAATGTCCTTGATATATGTTTAGGGTATATGAGTTGGTGATATTTTGGTATATGTACATATGTATATGGATGTAAATACCACCATGAGCTATGTTATAAAGCTCCAATAAGTAGTATTGGTGTCATGTTTTCATGTTTTTTTTCTTCTTAGCAGGTTAATCATTGAAAATAGAACAAGGAACTAAGTCATAAAGGTACAAAGGTCCATGGGCATTTGGTTTTTCTTTCACCAGTCTTGTTGGTTATAGGTGTCGGTGAAAATTGACGACGATGTTCACCCAAGGGGGAATGTTCTGTAACAACACTGGTGAAAATTCCATGTAATAAATCTTAATAAAGGGAAAATAATAACCATGGTTATGGGACACTTATTCCAAGGTGAATGTTGGGAAAGAAATCCTAGTGTGGGTGTTCATTTGGTTTATTATGGCTAAGAAAATTGGAAAAGGGAATGACAAAGGCTTTGGAAAGGCATGAGGCATTAATTGACATTTTATTTATGAAAATAATGGAAATTAGGGAAAAATGAAGGTGAATGGTCATAGGTTGCATGTCAGGAGGAAAATGAACGAAATAACAGAAAATGAAAAAAATAGGGGCCACATTAGTAAAATGGCTTATGAGGATCAGTTGGTACCTTTTTGTTAGTTTATTTTTGGAGCTCTTTGTCTATTCTCCTTCTCTCATAATCTTGGACACTTAGATTTTTCTTGGAGCACTTGATCACTAGATCAAGAAAGGTAAAGATGGAAAAGAAGGCAAATAGGAATAAAAGATCAAGAAAGGAAGAACATGATAAAGCATCTACGACATTTTTACTTGTAGTTATTAATTTTCATGTATGATTTCCTCGATATATGCTGCATGCATGGTTATGAATGTGTGTTTTTCGTTCTCTTTTTGTCATGGGCATGGGTTTTTCTACGTGTGACACTGTTCTTCAACCTTTCCTTGAGATTTTTTGATAGCCATGGTGAGATGGGTTCTCATGTTTTGATGGAGCTGGATTACCAGATGGATTTGAAGTTTAGTGAGGTGAACCTCTGAATGAAAGAACACATGTCCTAGTTATCCCTGAACCAGATTGTGGATTACGATTAAGCCACTCACCTAGTGACCCCTGAACCATATTGTTGGTTGTTGTAAATATAGTTATTGTGTGCCTTGGTGGTCCTAGGAATCCTCAACTAGTGGTTTCCCTTGAACGGGCCTAGAAATCCTTGCCAACGAATGGAAGGATATATGGTAAATCCTGGAAGGTGGCATCTCGATTATGGACTAGGGACCCATGGATCATACTTTGTATTGCGGTAAAGCCTAGGGATTAAGAGACAGGAAAATTACTCATAGTGTAGGTGGAGAAGTCTGATGGAATCCATGCTTGTTTATGGTCTGTGATCCGGTGAGGATTACGCTAAAGCCTAATTCTATTGAAGAGGGTGAGGTGTTTTATCCCCGGGAATCCCTGGTTGGTTCTTTTGGTTTTCAATCCCACATTCATGCTTGCAATATGGTATGGGGGTGAATGGCTAAAGAGAGACTTGGCTCAGCTAATCTATGGCCTAGTGCAACGTGGTAGTCCCATAGTCGGTTGGATTTTACATTCATTAATAAGAGCTTCTTTCCTTGGTATTTTTATGAGAAAATGTATTGGATTATATGTGGCATTTATGGTTGTTGTATCCTCATTATTTCTATTGTTTATATGTTGGTTATGAATGTGTTTTATGACAATGAAAAATGTATGGTTGTCATCATGTTTTGATTTGTGAATGAATGAGAAATGAATATATGACCTAATAGATGATAATATAACTATTGTGATAAGGCAATAATGCTTATTAGTGATTCTCAAATAAGGATGAGACCCCTATGCTCAAACTTGTTGTTTAAACTTGTAGAATGCATATTTGTGACTTGTTTGCTGAAATTCCTATCATGTCTAGTAGGGGTGCAGTCAAGTCCACGTTTAAGTAATTACATTTCTGTCATTATTATGCTGCTATCTTTCATTTATGGAAGTGTCATGGAGTTTTGGGCAGTGAACTTACCCCCGGGCCTAAAAAAGTGGCACAAAATTCAGAGTCACTGTTGGAAATAATACTGAGAGGGGGGGTGAATCAGTATTATCAAATTCTTTTCAATATGCCTTCATTAATTTATTAATCATTAGCTTGTGTATAATAATGAGCATGAAATAAGAAAAATAGATAGTCACACAAAAGAACACCAGATATAAGGTGGAAACCCAATGTGGGTGAAAACCACCTGCTGCAATATGTCTCTATCTTCTTTCAATTAGAAACCTCTTTTATAATGATTTTTTACTGGTGCAGTCCTTTACCAGTACGCAGGCTGCAACCTGCAGAGAGCTACAACTCTCTCTCGTTTTCCAGTCTCTCCTGGAAGGGAGCTACAACCCCCTACTTCTTTTCTTTCAAGGACCAATTTTCATTCATTTTCAAACTGGATCCAAGAATATCAAATAATCATCAAGTACATGTAAGTCATCAAAACTCCTTATACAATCGACCAAGAATCACCCAGCTTCTCAGAATGCTGTAAAAAGAAAGATAATACCAGAAATATAAACCCAGAACTCTGCTGCAATAGATAAAAGAGAATCAACACTTATTTCAAGATAAAACCGCAACTTAACCAACAGGGGCCTGTGTATACCCACAACTCTTCTGAGACTGAACTGCGCAGATCCCCACTGGTTGTTCTTCTGCTATGCAAACTTTTCTTCAGATCCGCACCTCTACTTTTGATTTTCTACATAGACCCGCACTGTGCCTTCTTCTCACCTGCGTACCTCGCACTTCGTCCTTGACTATGCTGCGTGCACCCCTCACTGTGCCTTCTCCTGTACTACGTACCACGCACTGCGGCTTTTACTGCGTTGCGTACCCACGCATTTTGCCTTTGACTGCAATGTGCACCCACGCACTGTGCCTTCGGATCGCCTACTGACTTCTGATTAGGGCTAGATTTTCAGTACACCAATGTGTCACAGTCAGTTAGATCCACAGATCTGTTCATGCGGCCGGGAGATCACGGCATGCCAATAGATTCACCGTAAGTTAAGTTATCTCCTTGAATTAGATCTAGATTCCAATCACCCAACGATTTCAGATCTCAAGATATTCAATTGAAAGTTGCTAAAACCAAGTGATATCCTTCCCTATTTATAGACAAGACCTTATTCACACCATGGGACAAAACCATCAATAACAAATACAAGGGATTCAAACCAGGGCTAAAATAGATCCTATACCACAAGCCAAAACCATAGTATCAGAAAAGGCGGGCTAAATACCATGAGCCAAATATAAGAAACCCCACGTGAGCGCGATTTACTGCCTTGAAGTGTGTGCACTGGGGTCCGCACCTTCTGAATGGGTAACTTGTGGGTATGACCGCACCTCCTGCATGGTGAACCTGCGGGTCCGCACCTTTTGAACCATTCACCTGCGAGCCTCTTAATTTCCATCATTTTGAGAGCTTGAACAAACCATTGCCACTTGAGTGAGTTGCCATCAAGTACAACATCCGTATCAGAGCCATACCAGAAACATAATGCCAGCAATCTCCTCCTTTGGACTTGATGGCAACCTCAAGATCCTCAACTTCATTCTCCCCCTTTGACATCAAGGGCAAAGGGTTTATGCTCCCCCTAAGAACATGCTAGATCTGCAAAGAAGAATCATAATCCACCAATCACCATAAACGACCATGAAAGAGATAGAGACATATTACAGCCATGATTAGATCAGCATCCATGTTCTCCTTCTGTGCTACCAAAATGCCAACAATGCTTTATATGTGCTCCCCCTGAACCTATGCCATCGATCTGTAACCAACCCATAAACTAGCAAATGTACGCGTATACCACATATAGACCTCGCGTACAATCAACAGATGATATTCAACAACGAGATGATGCATCAACAACCCCCAGCTTGTGCCTGAGGTATTCAAAGGTCTCCCTAGGCAATGGTTTGGTGAGAATATCAGCAACTTGTTCCTTAGAAGGAACATACTCCAACTTGATTTTTTGTTCCATCACTTGTTCCCCGAGAAAGTGATACTTGATTGGTATGTGCTTGGTCTTTGAATGCATTACTTAGTTCTTTGAAATGTTGATTGCACTTGTATTATCACATAATATGGGGATAGGTGGTGTACAAGTGATTTGAAAATCCTGCAAGGTCTGCATCATCCAAAGGAGTTGAGTGCAACAAGATGCAGAAACAACATATTCTGCTTTAGCTGTAGACAAGGAAATCGAATTCTGTTTCTTGCTGAGCCAAGATACTAATCTGGAACCCATAAAGAATGCACCACCACTTGTGCTCTTCCTGTCATCCACGCTTCCGGCCCAATCTACATCTGTATAAGCATGAAGTGTAAGATCTGTATCTCTAGGATACCATAAGCCATAATTTTGAGTCCCTTGAAGATATTTGAAAATTCTCTTCACTGCCTGAAGATGAGTCTCCTTCGGATTTGCCTGAAATATTCCAACTATTCCAACTGCATGCATGATGTCTGGTCGAGTACCTGTCAAATAAAGTAAACTGCCAATCATATATCTGTAGGTTGGTTGATGTACTGCTGCAGATTCATCATTTGTACTGAGGCTACATCCTGTGACCATGGGTGTACATACTGGTTTTGCATCTTCCATGCCATATTTCTTCAAGATCTGTTTGAGATACTTAGTTTGAGATAAAAAGATTCCTTCTTCCTTTTGTTGGATTTGCAAACCAAGGAAATATGTCAGTTCTCCCAGCAAGGACATTTCAAATTCTTTCTGCATGACCAAGGCAAAGCTTTGACTCATCTCTTCTTCATTGCTACCAAAAATAATGTCATCTACATACACAACAAGTAT